>KZ109738.1:11826-112529 GCA_002116395.1 Ramularia endophylla | reverse complement strand
TATATAATATTAAACATTTACTAATAGCTTAATAATACGCTAGCTCTAATATACTCGATTTTTCATTCATTTCCTTCTATATACGGGGCTGCTACACTGCCAAGGTCTCTTTTTACTATGTGGCTACTGCAAAATTAAGGATTTACCATATGGCCAACAACCCCTCGGTACGAGGGGCCAACGTGTTTGACAAAGCCCCGGATACGAGAAACGTGGAATCAACAACTTTTGGGCCTCTTTCCTGTTTTGTCGGACGTCCTTTCCTTCAAGAAGACCTAGCCACGCCGTCACTACCTAACCTACTCCTACTCCTACTTCTTTTCACTCGACAGCTCTCCCTCCTTCCCCCTTCACACACGCTCACGGCCGCGTGCAAACACCACGACGACACGACGATGAATTGACGAGAGTCACGGCCGCGTCCTGAAATACAAACGACAGACGATATAATCCATCCTCCCTCTCAACAGCCCGCAGCCACGGCTGCCCCACCGCCGCAATGGTGTTGGAGAGCCTGGTGGCCAACTTGCTGAACCGCTTTCTGGGCATGTACGTGCGCAACTTCGATCCCAAACAGCTAAATGTCGGCATCTGGGGCGGAGACGTCAAGCTCAAGGACCTGGAGTTGCGCCGGGAAGCACTCGACCAATTCCGCCTGCCACTCAATGTAGTGGAAGGACACATAAGTTCACTGGTCCTGAAGATTCCCTGGACCAACTTGCGAGGTCAGCCTGTCCGCATCACGATTGAAGATGTCTTTTTGCTGGCAGCGCCCAAGGAGGACCAGGAGTACAATGCAGAAGACGAGGAGAAGCGAGCACATGCCGTGAAGATGGAGAAGCTGGACAGTGCAGAGCTGCTAAAGGAACGCAATACAGAGGGCATGTCGCAGGAGGAACAGCAGAAACAGCAGACTTTCACTGCTGCTTTGACTACATCCATCATCGATAATGTGCAGATCCAAGTAAAGAATGTGCACATTCGGTATGAAGATGCCATCTCCGACCCTGGTCACCCATTCGCTGCTGGCATCACCCTGCAGGAGCTGAGCGCCGTGTCGACGGACGAGAACTGGAAGCCGACATGGATCCAAGGTGCCAGCACCACTACACACAAGCTCGCTACTCTGGGTTCCTTAGCAGTCTACTGGGACACCGATACGGAGCTGCTCGGGACCGGAACTGGACAGCAGGACGCAAAGGAACAGGGCATGGATCACAAGGACGTCGTGGACAAGTTGCGCAGTCTGATCGTCGCGAGCGACAGCGAGGCTGTCAAAGAGCACCAATTCATTCTAAAACCCGTCTCTGGACGAGCAGGACTGGAGATGGACAAGACCGGCAAACACGATCGACCGAAGATGAAGGCTCGTCTGTTGTTCAACGAGCTGGGTTTCGTTCTTGACGACCACCAATATCGGGACGCTTTGATGCTGGTGGACCTCTTTCACTACTTCATTCGCCATCAGGAGTACAAAAAGCTACAGCCTTCAAAGTCTCCCAAAGAAGACCCGCGTGCGTGGCTACTCTTTGCTGGAAAGGCAGTCGTGGACCGCATTCATGACAAGAACAAGCGCTGGTCATGGGCATACTTTGCGGAGCGAAGAGACGATCGCAAGGAATATATCCAGCTTTTCAAGAAGAAGAAGCGGGAGGAAACTCTTAATGCTGATGAGGGCAAGGAACTTGACCGGCTCGAGCGAAAGCTAAGCTACGAAGATCTGCGATTCTGGCGATCGCTTGCAAGAAATGAGTTGCGAAAGGAAGGTGCAGTCAAGAAGCCAGCACAGCAAAGTTCCGGCTGGATGTCGTACATTTGGGGTTCTTCCAAGCAGGAACAGCATGCAGAGGAGGACAGTCAAATGTCAGAAGAGCAACGAAAGGAGCTGTACAAAGCCATTGATTTCGACGAGAAAAAGAACATCACCGAATCCGTTGATGCACCTCGAGACGCGATCAAGATGCAGGTCGACATGAACCTCAAGACCGGAAGCTTCACACTCAAACGCGATCCTCACGGCAAGAAACAAGAAATGCTACGACTGCTCTTTGATGACTTCAGTACCGAGTTCATACAGCGAACAGACTCAACGCTGATAGATCTCAGTTTAGGTGGCATGCGCTTGTACGATGGCTCAACAGATGGCAACCTCTTTGAGCAGATGCTAACAGTCAAGGATGCACCTCCAGTCCCGGATAAGCAGAGGGTTCAAGAATTAGACGATGATGGCAAGCCAAAGGCCGAAGCCAAAAAAGACGAGGAGGAGGAAATGGAGGCGGATCCGTTCTTTGCTCTCACCTTTGAGAACAACCCACTTGACAACCGTGCCGACACAGCGCTGAACGTCAAGTTGAAGGCTATGGAAATTGTCTATAACCCAAACTTTGTCGTGCAACTCACCAAGTTCTTCAAGCCACCAGAGAAGCATATGGAGTCCATCGGAGCGCTGATGGAGACTGCTGGTTCGACTGTGGAAGGCATTCGGCAGCAAACCAGAGCAGGTCTCGAGTTTGCATTGCAAGAACACAAGACTATTGATGTACAACTCGACCTTCAGGCTCCTCTGATAATCGTACCGGATACTGTCACGAAAGCGAGCACCATTTGCCTGATTCTAGATGCTGGTCATATCAGCGTTAGAAGTGACTTAATCGACAAACAAACGCTGGCAGATATACAGAACAAGCAGACGCAACAGTATACCGACAAGGACTTTCAGCAATTGGAATCTTTGATGTACGACAAGTTCCAGCTGAAGCTGGAGTCAACACAGCTCCTCATTGGTAACACCATTGACGAGACCAAGAAGCAGCTCGACGCTGAAACCAAATCCCGCAATTTCCATCTTGTTGATAGAATCAACATGGATTTCCAGATCCAAACTTGCATTGTGCCAAAAGCAACAGATTTGACCAAATTCAAGATTGTGGGACATCTTCCGGTCTTACGCGCCAAGTTTTCAGACCAGAAGTATAAGTCACTGATGAAGTTGCTCGACTTTGCCATTCCCAAGTTCGATGAGCCCGACACCGGCAAACCAGAACAGCAAGGTCTCAAGGCTCCGGAAGATGACAAGTTACAAGCTCGCAGGAAGAGCCAGTCTCGACCTCGTGGCAAGTCTTTCCAAGCATCGCGTGATGAGCTGGCGAATGAGATTGAAAAGGGTGCAGAGGAGAAGGACCAAGACCTTCAAGGAGGGTCTAACAAGAAGGACAGCACGAAGCAAGACGCCAACCCCGACCAGCGGAACTTCGAGTTCAAGTTCACAGTGGACAAATTGCAAGGATCCTTGTACAAGTCTGATGCTGAGGGCAAGCGGGAGGATCAGCTATTGGTGGACCTCATCGCAGAGACGTTCTACTTGGAGTTCTTTCAGCGTCCGTTTGACATGGTTGCCGATGTCAGGCTCAGTGCGCTCTCGGTGGAAGATCATGTCGAAGAGAGCCCGGCACCGGAATTCAAGAATCTCATCTCGAGTGAGGATCTTGTCACCAAAAAGAAGCAGGATCTGTTGACGATACACTTCCAAATGGTGAACAAGGATCACCCGGAGTTTCAAAGCAAGTTTGATGGCGTCAAGACGAACTTGAATGTGGATGTCTCCACCATCAATCTGCTAGTGACAAGGAAGACACTTCTCACCCTCCTCGATTTCGCCATGGTCACCTTTGTACCAACCAACGAGAATGCAAATCAGGATGACAAAGTCAAGGCAGTTGAGGACGAAGAGGACGAGCAGCCAGAGAAGAAACCCGATGGTGACAAGATTCGCATCAAAGCACAACTGAATCGCATCGCTGTAATTCTCAACAATGACGGCATTCGTCTCGCCACGCTCAGTTTGACATCCGCAGAAGTCAATGTCTTCCTGATGGGCAAGACCATGCGAGTTGGCGCTCGACTCGGTGCCCTAGACCTCGTTGATGATATTAACCAGGGCGTTTCCGAAGACTCTGCCCTGCGCAAGCTTGTTTCCATTCAAGGCGATGAGCTGGCAGACTTCCGTTACGAGACTTTTGATACCGATTCTCCCGAATACCCAGGCCATGACAACTCGATCTACCTTCGCTCCGGCTCAATCAAGATCAATTTCCTCACTGAGCCTTTCCGCAAGATTATGGAGTTTGGCGTCAAGTTTGGCAAAATGCAAGCAATTTTCAACGCTGCACGCCAGGCCGCTGCAAGCCAAGCAAGCAAGGTTCAGGAGTCTGCAGGGAAGATGCATTTCGATATATTGATCAAGACGCCCATCGTCGCATTTCCAAGGATGGTCATCACCGATAGTCCTGAGAGGGACATGATGACGGCCTACCTGGGTGAGATCTATGCGAATAACAAGTTTGTGCCACTGGAAGCAGGCGATCGCAAGAGCGATACCGCAAACAAGCTCTCGGCCGGCATTCACAATATCCGCCTCACCAGCACATTCCACTATCCCGACCACAAGAGCGAAGAGCTTGAGATGATCGACAAGGTCAATCTCGATTTCAACATCACACAAGTGGAGCACAAAACTGGACAGGAAAGGCCTGATATGGAGATCGAAGGCTCCATGTCGAATATCAACCTGCGACTGACCGAGGCGCAAATGAAGTTCGCCATGGAGCTTTCGCGAAACATCCCGCAAGCCTTCGCGTTGGAAGATGCAGAAGAGCTGGCGGAAGAAGCCGAGGAAGAACTTCCTGAAGACGTCGTTGAGCCTGCCCACGCCGTGCAGCCGGCAGCAGATAGTAAGAAGGACACCACTCTCGTGCAAAAGCCATCGCATCAAGGCCCAGAGCTTGGGAGTGACGACAAAGCATGGACCAAGCTTGATCTCATTTTCAAGGTTGGTGCAGTGGGCTTGGAGCTTGTCCAGGGCAAGATTGATGCTCCTATTGGAGACCTTGAAGCTGCCAGCTTGTCCAAGTTCTCCCTAAATGAGACCAATATCAAGCTCCGCATGCTCAGTGACGGAGCTATTGAAAGTGAGTTGCTGGTGCAAAGCTTCACAATCACGGATAGTAGGAGCTCCAAAGGCGATGGCAAGAACAAATTCCGCAAGATCATGAGTCTGATAAATTCGGACGTGAAGCAGCAGTTCATGGCCAGCGTGTCCATCTCTGGCGGAGAGGACAAGAACCTGATTGCTTTGTTGACGATCGACAGCCCAAGGGTGATCCTGGCGCTGGACTATTTGTTTGACGTACTCAAATTTGTGCAGAGCGGTTTACAGCAGGACGAGCCTTTGGTTGTGGAAGAGGAGTCTGCCGAGGGCGAGCAAGAAGACGATGCTGCGAGCGCCAGTACGCAGGAGATCATTCAACGGAAAGAGGCACAACACAAAGATTCGCAGCCTCCACAGCAGAATACTCCTGGGATGAGCATCGCGTACCGTGGTAATATTGTTGACGCGCAAGTCGTGCTTATTGCTAATCCCGCCATCAGCAACTCCGAGGCCATTGTTTTGGGCACGAAGCAAGTTCTCGTCAGCCAGCAGCATGCTATGACACTCCAAGTGGAGAAGGTTGGCATGTTTCTTTGTCGTATGGATCAATTCGAGACGACAAGATTGCGCATTCTGGACGATTTCAGCATTCAGACGAGCTTGGATATGGCCAAGGACTCTAGCTTGACAAGCATCCAGGTTGACATCGAGCCTTTGGTCTTGAGACTGAGCTTGAGAGATATTATGCTTGCCATGCAGATTGCGAACCGCGCGACGGCGATGAGTGCGGCACAGGATGACGGCAAGATGGCTGGACATGAGCCCACGAAGATCGCGCAAGTTAAAGCTGACCAAGCCTCGCGAAAGGGAGGCAAGAGTGTGAAGAAGAGTGTCGCAGGTGGAAACGCGAAGAGTTTGTCAGCATCAACAAAGGCGACCAAGAACCAAGGCCAATCTGCTCCAAAGGAGGGATCTGCGGTGCTGAAGCGCGAGGAGATGAAGGTCGACATGCAGGGCATTCGTGTCGTGCTCATCGGAGATTTGCACGAACTTCCCATGCTAGACTGGAGTGTCAAAGCCTTCAATGTTGATGTGCGCGATTGGACCGGAAACCTTACCGCGGATACCAGCATTGATACATTCTTTAATGTTTACAACTTTTCGAAGTCCGCATGGGAGCCGCTCATCGAGCCTTGGCAGGTGGGATTCCACATGGCGAAAGAGATGGCGCCTGCGGAGAAGTTGGCTGTTGAGTTGTACTCAAGAAAGAGTCTGGAGCTGACGATTACAAGCGCGACTATCGCATTGGCGAGCAAGTCCATGACATTCTTGAACAGCGAGGAGGATGTCCTAAGTAAGCCTAGAGGCAGTGACAGTCCTTACAAGATCCGCAACTGGACCGGGTTCGATTGCGACGTTTGGGCTTGTGGAGACAGCGAGGAGGGCCAGGCCGCCAAGCTCAAGGACGGAGAAGAGCACCCTTGGAGATTTGAGGACCCCACCACTACGCGTGAGACCCTCAGTCCGGAGAGCCAGACTGGCGTAATTGGGCTACGCCTGGACGGCAGTGGATTCGACAGTGTAGAGAGAATCCAGGTCAGTCGCGAGGGCGAGACGATGTACAACCTCAAGCCTAGGAAGGATAAGGTCCAGCATCGCTTGTTGGTTGAGATCGAACTTGGGCTGGACAACGTCAAGTACATCACGCTGCGCAGCCCGATGCTGGTTGAGAACCATACGCAGATTCCGATCGAGCTCGGCGTTTACAGCCCAGACGATGGCCATCTGCTCAAAATCGAAAAGGTCGCACCTGGGGAGAGCAGGCCGGCTCCGATCGGCGCGGCTTTCATGCACTCGCTAGTCGTAAGACCCGACCAAGGATTTGGGTATACCTGGAGTAACGAGCGATTATTCTGGAAGGACCTCTTGAAGCGCCCAGTCAGAACTATTACGTGCCAGGGAGAATCTGAGGAGAACACACCACCGTTCTACTTCCAAATGCAGGCCATCTACGACAAGAATAACCCGCTGACATCTGTTTATCCTTACATGCGGATCCGCCTGTCTGCTCCGATTGAGGTGCAGAACCTATTGCCCTTCGATTTCAAGTACCGCATCTNNNNGATAAAAACACCAAGAAGGATTGGACGAACTTCCTTCGTAAAGGTGGTGTTAGTCCTGTGCACGTCGTGGAGCTGTCGCACTTGCTGCTGATGAGCGTCGACATGCAAGACACACCTTTCAAGGCGTCAGAGTTCGCCATCATTAATGCAGCGTCAAATGAGAATGACTTCAGGCGGGAGAAGACGCTAACTGTCAAGGACAACAATAATCTGGAGTTGAGGTTGAAAATCCACTACTTCAACGTCCCGGACAGTGGTGGTGCCTTCAAGATCACTCTCTACAGTCCATATGTTGTTCTCAACCGCACTGGACTGGAATTGGATATTCGCAGCAAGGCATACTTTGGCAGCACGAAGTCCGCGGCGGGCTCGGGAGCTACATTTGCGAATGTATCCAACTCGGAAGAAGAGGCGAGAAAAGCTACACCGTTCATGTTCTCCTTCCCGTCGGACGATCGAAAGAATCGGGCTTTGCTCAAGGTTGGCAACAGCGCATGGAGTCAGCCGGTGAGTTTCGACGCCATTGGAGCCAATGTTGACATCAAGCTTCCTTCTGCCGACGGACGGAGCGAGATGCACTGTGGTCTGACGGTCGCCGAGGGCGAGGGCAAGTACAAGCTCACCAAGGTTGTGAGCGTTACGCCAAGATTCATCGTAAAGAGCAGACTCGAGGAAGCAATACAGATCCGCGAGCCAGGCTCTAGCGATGCGATGACATTACAACCGGGCGACACACTTCCTCTGAGGTTTTTGAAGCAAGCCACTGGACAACAACTGAGCCTTTGCTTCCCTGGCGTCAACAATTCATGGAGTAGTCCTTTCGACATTGCGAACATGGGCAGCGTTCATATCAAGCTTGCGAAGACTGGCAGTCGACAGCAGTTGATTCGGGTCGAGGTGATGATGGAACACTCAATGATATTCTTGCATCTCAGTTTGGAGAAGAAACACTGGCCATTCTCCATGCGCAACGAAAGTGACCAGGAGTTTTTGTTCTGGCAAGCCAACCCGAACGTCGACGAGGAAGAGGAAGAGAGAGGCTCTTCTTCCGGATGGAAGCCGATTCGGTACCGTCTCCCTGCTCGTAGCATCATGCCATATGCATGGGATTACCCTGCGACGAAGAACAAGAATCTCATCCTCAGTGCGAACGGCAAGGAGAGACATGTCAAGCTGGCTGAGATTGGAAACCTCATCCCCATGAGGATTCCCGGACAAGCTGGACAGCGCGGCAAGGAAGGCCAGAAGATTGTCGATCTCAATGTCGTTGCGGACGGACCTACTCAAACTTTGGTCATGAGCAATTACAAGCCGCACGTGAGTTTGTACAAGCAAAAGTCCGCTTCGACGAGCCAGAGCACGCAAGGAGGGTTCGAGGTCAAGGAGCAAGACACCGATGTCAGCATGCGAGCGACCGTCCGATTTGCAGGCATCGGCATCAGTCTCGTCAACTTCCAGATGCGGGAGCTGGTCTATGCCACTTGGAGAGACATTGAGCTCAAGTATACGGACTCGCCACTATACCAGACTGTGGCACTTACCATCAAGTGGATTCAAGTCGACAACCAGCTGTATGGCGGTATCTTTCCTCTCATCTTCTACCCCAGTGTAGTTCCCAAGACTGGAAAGGAGATGGAGGCGCATCCAATTTTCCGCACCACTGTCACGAGGGTCAAAGACGACAGCTATGGAGTGCTGTACATCAAATATGCGACATTTCTAATGCAGCAAATGACAATCGAGATCGATGAAGACTTCATCTTCGCTTTGCTGGATTTCACCAAGGTTCCCGGCGCTAGCTGGACGGAAGAGAAGGAGGGACAGCTTGCTCCGACTGCCTTGGACATCCCGGAGCCAGAACAGGAAGACGGTGGCCAGGATATTTACTTCGAGCTCCTGCACCTTCAGCCTATGCAATTCGATTTGAGCTTCGTTCGCACGGAAAGAATTAATGCCGAGGATACGGGAAGCTCGAGCAGCAACCCGTTCATGTTTGCCGTGAACGTCCTGACGATGAGCATTGGCAACGTGAACGATGCACCAATCCGCTACAATGCGCTCATGTTGGAGAATGCAAGACTCAGTATGGGTGCACTGATGAGCAGCATACAGAGCCATTACGTGCAAGAATCTCTGCGACAGGTGCACATTGTGATTGGAAGTGCAGATTTTCTCGGTAACCCTGTCGGTCTTTTCAACAACATCTCATCTGGTGTAGCGGACATCTTCTACGAGCCATACCAAGGCCTGGTCACGGATAGACCCCAGGATCTAGGCGTTGGAATTGCAAAAGGTGCCAGTAGCTTCGTCAAGAAGAGTGTGTTTGGTATTTCGGATTCCGTTAGCAAGTTTACTGGAAGTATCTCCAAGGGCTTGGCGGCGGCGAGTATGGACAAGGAATTCCAAGATTCGAGACGTATGTCCCGCAGCAGGAACCGGCCGAAGCATGCGCTTTATGGAATCACTTCTGGCGGCAATGCTTTTGCCACTAGTTTGGCCAGTGGAATCGGAGGGTTGGCGAGGCAGCCGCTACAAGGTGCCGAGAAAGAGGGTGCAGCTGGTTTCGTAAAGGGTGTTGGCAAGGGTCTGCTTGGATTCCCCACCAAAGCGGCCATTGGAGCGTTTGATCTCGCTTCCAGTTTGGCTGAAGGGGTGCGAAATACCACCACTGTCTTTGATCAAGAGGGTCTGGATCGCGTGCGTCTGACCAGGTTCATCGGAACCGATGGCGTTGTCCGCCCGTACTCCCAACGCGAAGCTCTCGGACAATTCTGGCTCAAGACGCTCGACAACGGAAAGTACTTCAATGAGAACTACATTGCTCATCTGGAGCTCAACTCTGGATCTCAAGGCAATATGAGCTCCCCGACATCGCCTACTGGTGGCGCACGGCAACAGAGCAGCGAGGCGACGATGTTGGTAGTAATTACCTACAACTCTATCATGCTGGTGCGGGCTAAGAAGCTCACGAGCGAATGGGAGGTACTGTTGAAGGATATTCAGACTATTTCAAAGGAGAGGACTGGCATGTCTATTGTGTTGAAGGGAGGGACGAACGGGCCTTTTATACCTATTGCCGATGAGGGCAGTCGGAACTGGTTGTATAGGCAGGTTGCCATTGCTGTTAACGCGTATAATGATCGATGGAATGCGAAGGGTTAAGAGAGGTTGGAGAGAGACAGAAGAGTTGAGGTTAAGGAAAAGGAGAACAGGAGAACAGGACTAGTTGGCATAATGCAGGGATGATAGTACAGAGTACATGAATGAGCGAGTTTTCACCAAGTCTTTCAACGGCCTGTCTTCTTGGTCTCACACTACAGTGTAAATCAATGGCCTCGCTCCTCTTATGCCCCTCCGAGGCTCGTTCGCTCTGCATCCTCCATGCAGTCAACCAGTCTGTTTCTGCTGACGTAATGATACACCAATTTAGCACGCGTTTGTCTCGCGTCTTCTTGACTGCAGCCCGAGATGAATGACGGGAATATCAACACAACATCACCACAAGCCGACATGCCATAATGTCATCGTCTCAACCATTCCACTCCTCGCCAATCCATGCCACGACCCGCCGCAGCAAATTCACCTTCAAACACCTCTCGACCCTCTCGCACTCGTCCCCGACCTGCCCGCTCCGCGTCATCGCCCACATCGACCTCGATGCCTTCTACGCGCAATGCGAAATGGTGCGGCTGGATGTTCCCCGCGACCAGCCTCTCGCAGTCCAACAATGGCAAGGCCTCATTGCCATCAACTACCCGGCCCGAGCATACGGTCTGTCCCGCCATGTCACAATCAGCGAGGCAAAGGAGAAATGTCCGGATATCATATGTCAGCACGTAGCGACTTGGAAAGAGGGAGATGCGAAATGGGCTTATTCGGAAGATGCGTGGAAGGAGATCGCTGTGAGGAAGGTCAGCTTGGATCCATATCGGATCGAGAGTCGGAGGATTTTGGCGTTGATCAAGGAGTGTTTGCCGAAGGATTTGCAGAGGGTGGAGAAGGCCAGTATTGACGAGGTTTTTCTGGATTTAAGTGCGCAGGTTCATAGTCTTCTTCTGGAGAAATTCCCGGAGTTGAAGGGCCCGGCACCTTATGATGATCCTAGCGAGCCACTGCCCAGACCACCTACGACTGCGCTGGACTGGAAGGCCGATGCGCTGGTTGATCTGGGAGATGGAGAAGCAGAGGAGGAGGATCCGGACTGGGACGATATTGTCATGTTGATTGCGTCGGAGATCGTCAGGGACGTGAGGAAGAAGATATGGGAGGAGCTGAAGTATACCTGCTCGGCGGGATTGAGCAGGAACAAGATGATGGCGAAGTTAGGGTCTGCCCACAAGAAACCCAATGCGCAGACTGTCATCAGAAATCGGGCTGTAGGACAGTTTATGAGTGGATTCAAGTTTACAAAGATCAGAAACCTGGGTGGGAAGTTGGGAGACGAGGTCGTGGCAGCTTTCAATACGGATATGGTCTCAGACCTGCTTCTTGTCCCAATCGAACAGTTGAAGAAACAGATGGGAGACGATACGGGATCATGGCTATACTCCATCATCCGAGGAGAGGATAGCAGCGAAGTCAACCCGAGGACACAGATCAAAAGCATGCTTTCCGCGAAATCCTTTCGACCTTCAATAAACAGCTTTGAGGTAGCGTGCCGATGGCTGCGAATCTTCATCGCAGACATATTCGGCAGACTGGTCGAGGAAGGCGTCTTGGACAACAAGCGCCGACCAAAGACGCTGACAATCCACCACCGACAAGGACAACAGACGAGGAGTAAACAAGCTCCAATACCCATGGGCAGGAACATCACTGAAGAGGGACTGTACGATGCCGCGAAGAACTTGTTGGCGAGTGTCGTTGTTGATGGCAGAGCGTGGCCGTGTGCGAACCTGAGTTTAGCGGTCGGCGGATTTGAGGACGGTGTACAGGGCAATCTGGGGATTGGAGGATTCCTAGTACGTGGCGACCAAGCGAAAGCGGTCAATGCTGCGGCTACAAGAGGTAGCGGCGAAGGGCCTGCGAGGAAGAAGAGGAGGATAAAAGTCGGTGGTATTCCGACTTTCTTTGGCAGCCGACAGAATTCACATCCTGAAGATAGTGAAAGCGAGCAGGAGCCGGAAGAGGAGCCTGGAGAGGAGGACGATGACGACGGTCTCCCGACATCTGCACAACAAGACGTCGAGCCTCCATCCGACAGCCCGACCGCTGAGGTTCCAGAAGAAGAAGGACAAGACACACCGTATACATGTCCACGCTGCAACAGACACATTCCCGAAACAGAGCGACCTGAACACGAAGATTTTCATTTTGCTCAGGATTTGCAAAATCAAAATCACACTCCGCCTAGACCGCCACCACCAAAAAGTGCGCTTGCGACTGCGAGTTCTGGACCCAAGAGTCAGCCGAAAGGCAAGGGGAGGGGAAGGCCGCCTAGCAATGGGATTGGCGGGCCAGAGAAGGGGCAGAGGAGGTTGGCTTTTGGGTAGAGTGATTGACGAAATGCACGAAAGGAACAGGCACCTATGAAGCGTCATTGGGGACAGTACTGAACATGAGTACAACAGTGCTTCGATTTTCTCATATGGATTCGCAATGCGCTGGAATAAGCTACAGCCTCACTGACCGGAGCACGATGCTGCATTGAACCGTCCGTTCGCCGAACCTCGTTCCGCTGATGAAATATTTCAGCTTATGGGAGCACGCCCTTCGCATATGAGAGCCTTCGTTCATCACTTCGGCCTTGCCATGGAAGCTCAAGTCAAGAGTTTTGCATGTCGCTGCGCAAGATCCAAGTCAAGCAAGCCGTCATGGTTCTCGTCCAAGGATAACAGCCTTCTCTCTCCAGCTGGCCGTGCTTCTCTCTCGATTCAGTAATTAGCTCTCAAGCCGCTAGAAGCCCTCGGGCTAGCAGAGTCGCTCGTCCCATCGCGGAGAGAGCTACTCGCCAACCCTATATCTATACCAGGGCAAACACTTGAATAGTTTCAAAGTGTGCGCGGTGCTTGCGTAAGCGTCGAGCTTGTAATACACACGGTAGACCCATGGATCTGCTTGTTTGGAAACGAACCTGGCTCTGTAACAGAGGCAGAAGCTGTCGTGTCGGGACCTTGATTGCTCGACAATTGCGCGTAGCCCGTCTTCCGGCAGTGACTGAAGCCAACGTGTGAGCGGTTTTGCCTGTTCCTCGATTTTAAGGGTGCGGTCCTCTTGGCAAAAAGGGTGATCGAGGCGTGTAGAATTGAGCGGGTTGCCCCAGGGCTCGAAGATCCATGCAGACTCTCTGCCGTAGTACTGTTGGACAAAGTCCGCGCGAGGTACCTGGCGTGTGACAAGCAGCTGAAAGGGTGGCTTGTAGTCTTTGGTGACGATGCCAGTCTCTAGTTCTACCGAGTGGTCGTAGGTGAAGGTCAGAGTGAAGATCTCGTCGTACAGCTCTTGTGGAAGAGTCTGCATGCCCACTGACAATTGCTCGACGCTTAGTGAAGCTGGAGCCATGTCAATAGAAGTTGGGCCCATTGTGGTTGACGGAGATGGTGTCGTCCGTAGGCCAGTGGATGACGGTGGACCTGGTAGAGAACAAAAACAACGGTGTTGAAGGCAATTGTGATGTGGTGTGGACAGAGTGAGAAGTCGGTGGTTGCACCTTATTCGAAGATTTCTCGGAAGATCCTGTGAAGTGAGTTAGTCAACCGACCACATGCAGATCTGCGTCCAAAGATCACTGTCTCAAAAGATGCCACGAGATTGAGGAATGACCAAAGCTGTCAATTCGAGGATTGCTTATGGGTTTGCGCGACCCACCTGGTCTCTCTGCCATGCGACGAACGACTAACCTAGCCCAAAGGCCCATAACCCTTCCATAAACAACAGCTACCTCGAGAGTGTACTGTTGAGATGACCTGCGCCGTCCCAGTGAAGAGGCGTATGATCGATCAATTCTCAGAGTAACAGCTATGAGTATGACACGGGGGAGAAGATGATAAGCTGCTGCCTTGAAGCGTATTCCCACAGATCTAGTAGGTTCAACATAAATTCATGATCTTTCGTGCTACAAACAAACTACTATGAGACTACCATACAAACTTGCTAAAAAACGTACTCCAAGAAGGGAAGAGCCAAGACCAGGTGGTGAATGACAGAGCTCTCCCAACAACGAGTCAGTAAACATTTGCGACCTCGGCAACATCTGAGGTGCCATTATTTTTACCTCGTGCTCAATCTTGTGATGCGTCTTGAGATTCTGGATCTCATCACGGACACGCTCCAGCTCCTCCTCGTGGCTCTTCCCAAGCATGTTGACCTCATTGCGCTTCGCTCTGGACTTGATGTCAAGGTCATGGTAACTGTCGTTTGCCTTCTCGAGCGCCGTCTCTTGCTTCTCAACCTCAACATCTTTTCCTTCGATGATCTTCTCCTTGCTGAGAATAGTAGCATCCTTTCGGAGATGGTCTTGCGAAGTTGAGAAAGCTCGACGTTTGCATTTCAGTCACTTTCTTATATGCTGAAGACTTGACCAGTACATGTGTTGATTGTTGGTATATTCAGTCGAGATGGCCGCATGATGGAGAAGCACCACTTTCCAGGGGTTATGAATACCCTTCAGTTAATCTGCTTTGCCTTTGAATATATACCAGTAGAAGTTGTGATACCACGCCGAGTGTTCCTCTCCTTCAAGAAACTCGGGCCAAGGCACCAGACCACGCCACTTATTCTCTACCGGCCGAAGAAGTAATTTAGCACCCAGTTGATCTAGCTCTTCTACTTCCTCGGTGGCCTCTTGCGCTGTGTATGTGGTACAAAGAGTGCAGGTGCCTTCCTTTACTAGCAATCTCGTCGTTGGGCTCCAAGATTCCTCCGCCTCATGAGACCTTCCACTATGGAACAGCACAGCAAGATCAGGTTTCCTGTACGCTGGTCGCTTTGCAAAGTCGTGATATACACCAAGGTATATTGACGCAGTTTTGCGCTTGCCGGTAGATGTGCAATCTGGACAGGAGCCCATTTCAAATTCTTCTCCGAGATCTCCAGTCGATCTTGGGCTCATGAGCGCCCGATCTGGCCCACAAAGGACGATATGAAGCTTCTTCAGCTGCGGGAGTAAGTGTAAGAGATCCTCAAAGAGAAGTAGATGGGTGACTTCTCTGCCAGATGCTCCAACGAGATGTATGGTGAGATCGCTTTTGTTCACCAGGCTGGGTATAGTAGCTTCAAGAGCTGCCAGAATTGTTACCGACATGGTCGAGCTGTCTGTTGCCATGACCGGATGCAGCTCTTCATCGACATGCTCGGGATTTTGTCCTTGCATGCTGAATGGAATCGATTCGAAGAAGTCAGCCCAGCCGCCGAATGATGACAAGGCACGGTAATCATTCATCGTGAATAGTTTGGCCACGGGAGAGACGACTGACATTCCGCCGCCGTCTTCAAAGCGCTTCAACCTGTAGAGCTCCAGTTCGGATATAGTTTGATACATCCGACAGTCACCGACTGGATGAGTGTTGGGACATTTTGAGCACCAAGAAACCATTTTGCAGGTCGTGCATGTATTCAATGTGGTTGAACGATCCCAAAGTTGGAAACGAGTAAGATGGCACGATGTACAATACGGCTGTGCAGCGATGACTTGAGTGATATCTTGGACCTGATTGTTTGAAAGTTTTGTAAGCTGAGATTTCACGAAGACGGCCCTCTCGAACTGTCCAAAGGTGTTAGCGGAGATACATATGCTCGACACCCCGGAAGACTGGTGACTTTGGAAAATTGCACTCATCCTTCGGGATTCGGTACATGCAGTATTCGCCAAGTAGAGAGCGAATGAAGCATGATTTGACGACGCGTTAAGAACAGAGAGAAGGCCAACGAACATACCATGCTCTCCGTATAGGTTTTCCAACTTTTCTTGTTTGCAGACTCTTTAGTCTCGAGCTTATTGACCTCCTGCAAGACTTTGCACGCTTTCTTATGGACTCTATGCCAGTCTTCAGTTTGACACTCTCTGGAACAGTAGGACGCTCGTTGGCATCCTTTGCATCGCAGCAATGTCGAGTAAGGCTCCAAACATCGGAAGCACAGATAGCCACGAATGGCGAGAAGCGGTAGAGATGGAGCCTCGACGATCCCGGTCTGCGTTAGGTCTTCTCTTTGAGCTGCTCTGTTTTTCGGTGGCATCTCGATGGATTCGAAGGTGGCTTGTGGAAGGCAATGGAGAGGGAGCAACTATCGTTGTTCTGGAGAAATAAATCATCAGGTAGGTAAGGTACTAAGGTACCGAGTACGACAGTACAGTAAGCAGTTGGTCAATGCTTCAACTCAATGTCGTCCCGCCTAATGCCGACACGGACATCAGGGCATCCTCCGCCTCACATGCCGCATAAAGGAGCTACGCAGATGGATCTTGCAGCTGCAACAGCACTTCCAGCATGTGATGCTGAAGAGATCTGACGCTTTTCCTCAAGATGCGAAATTCGGAATTGCAAGCTCCAGTGTCGTGAAGGCTGTGCGGGATAGATGCGCACAGTAAATACCTCTACAGCGAAACCAGGTAGGAACAATCATGAATTTGAAGCTTACCTTACCATACCATTGCCGCAGAGTCACCACACACATGATCTGGCCGCTTAAATCTGCTGCCTAAGCATTCTGTAGCTATCAAGAGCTTCCCTATCGACCTCCCTTCCAACTCAAAACACAGATCAATCATCACGCCAGAAAAGATTCATCTTACTCCCCTTGCCATGCCAGAGAAGAAACAAGACATCCCCGATTCTTACAGGTGGAGTCTCATATCGAAAAATCTCAAAGCCTGGTATCTTTCATGGCCCAGCGCCAACAGCGCCACACTCTTCCTCTCGGATCCATCTACCCTCCTAACGCCCGAGCGCGCCACCACAGGCTCTTCAGATCTGGGCGACGAACGTATAGATGCGATCCTGAAATACTACCGCTCCGAGAAATCCACCAAAGAGATTCTAATCTGGTATTTGAATAGTTCTCCCCCAGAAGTGCTAAATGCAAAACTCTTAGCTCGAGGCGTAGGCGTTGGGTGGAGGGTTGAGTGGATGTGGTGTGATCTCACCTCATCCCCTCCCGCTCCTCATCCATTGGCTGTGGACGTGGAAATCTCGACAAGTAAACTAGAAGATTCAAAGAAAGGAGCTCTACCGCATCAATATTTGCTCTCTGCACGCATACTGGATCTAACCGCGCGGATTGTCGGGAATGTTACATTGAATCTCACACCCAACCTCAACTCTGAAGCTAAGGATATGGTGGCTGGAGGACTGTTCAGCATGTCCGTTTTGCCGTCTGTTCGAAATCGCGGAATTGGAACCAAATTAGCGGAAGCTGCGTGCAACCTCGCTCGAGATCTAGGGGTGAGGTTTCTCTACTTGACTGCTACAACTTTGGGGAGCCCGGTGTATGAGAAAGTGGGCTTTGAGAAGATGTGCGAGGGAATTGTATGGCGGCTTGATCGGAATCGATGTGCGGGATGCTATGACGAGACGAGACCGCGGAGGGAGGTTGTGAGGTTTTTGGAAGCGATTTGTCTGGGGAATACTGATGTCCTAGAAGAGTCCGAGAGAGAGGTGGGAGTGGAGGAAATGCAACGACCGACGGGGAACGGAATGACGGCGCTGGAAATGGCTGTGAGTTGTGGGCAGACAAAAAGTGCGGAGTGGTTGGTGGGCAAAGGGGTCGTTGGAGATGTACTCTCATACTGGAATCTCGGATGGAAGGATAAGGCGAGAGAGTTGGTGAGCAGGAAGCCGGAAGTTGTGAATGTCAAAGAAGGACGCAGCGGAGCATTGCCTTTGCAAATTGCGATTGAGAGAGATGATCAGCAACTCGCGGCGCTGCTGGCTGGTGTGGCGCCTCGAGTTGAGAGGAGGGAGCAGGGAGATATTAGAGATATCGATTGGGGGAAACACTTTGAGATATGACGGGAATATCGATGAGGTTGATGAGACTCAAGAAGTCTCACCTTGAACTACCTCCTAAGGTACTGCCGCTTCGATGCTTTCACACACTTCTGATGCATAAGGTATATGTATGGACTTTCTGATGGAAAGTTTCTTGTACCCCAAGACACGCCTCGATCGCATAGATCCAACCCAAAATGCAAATGCTACCATCTGGCAACCCAAAGCCATCCTAGCCTTTCCCCGAACTCGTGCATTTGACACATGCACAACTCTAAACCTGGGATGCTTGTCGTAATGTGGAGAGAGCTCTTTTGCATGTCAAGCTTCCCTGGATCGTGATTGGTGGGACTTGTTTTTCGCTGTTCCATGGCCGAGCAAGGGGAATTAAAGAAGTGTGTCTTGCCTCCCTCTCTTCCTGTCCTTCTCACAATCATCATCACTATCGATACTCATCTCGTCGTTTGTACGGCAGGCTGCCCTCCTGCGCACGCAGGGGAGAGGATGCTTCGAGCTACAACAACGCCCGCCTCGCCTCATTACGCAAGGACGCACGCCCGATGGACGCACGGGAACGTGGTGTTTGCAGACCAGGGGTGCATGCTGTGCGCTGGCACAAGTTCGCCCACGCTCGAAGGCTGAAGCTGCCCGACGGAGAGGAGAGGGTTTGAGGTTGCTGGAGCAGGTTTGTTGTTGCAAGTGAGAGATGAGATGAGATTTTCTTCTCTTGTCCTTTTCGTTTGCAGTCATGTTTCATTCTGTTTGACTGTTTGACCTCTTGTTGACCGTCCCCATCCCCTTACTCATGCATTGATTCTGCTTATCTGTTATGTTGATGATGGTTCAAGCAAGGTGGGCGATGCACCACTGACGATGATCCTGCCGAGATCTTGTGCATCGGATCCCGCCTTTGACAACGCATCTCGCTTTCAAGACGGCAATCACCTGCACGCATTGCTGCACACCCGACAACAGCGACATTGGCATACAGCGACCGGCCGGCGCATGCACATGCACACCGCCGGGGAATATTCCAGGTCAGTCCAGTCTCTCATTCAGTCCATCACCACCTATCAGTCGCTATCCCACTCCATATCGCTGGCGGAACAATCGCTCCGAGCCGGCGTTCGGAAAGTCAATCGCAAGTTCAACGCCTGCGTCTGCGCACCGCACCCAGCCACCTGGATGCACTTCATCACCATCATCGCTACCAGACCGACCTCCCCCATTTCCCACGCGTCCTCCCCAGCCTCGTGCAATTCGCACGCGCCAAACGGCCCAACTCACCCCTGGTTCCTGTTCCCGCCCGCGTTCCTGCTTCTCAATTCCCCGTTCCTGGCTGATCATGCCTCTAAAGCCATCGTCCCAACTGTCCTTCTTGCCGTTGTCTCACTCCAACTGCCCACACTCACTCATCGCGAAAGTCGGCCGCGCATTGCTCAACACCACCCTCCACCTCCCCCCAGCGCGGGCATAGCGCACCGCTAGTGCTAGCATCGCCGCCAGCAGCAACACCCTTGTCGCCCATCATTGGCGACTTTGATCGACCCGACGATTAATCGAGATACCAATCCGTCTTCAACGCCTTGCGTCTACCCAGTATATCATTCAGCAACAGCAGCCGTGTCGCATCCAACGCGCACGCGCATTAACGAGCCCGACGATCGCAACGACCGATATACGACTCACTTAATACACCGCCAAGAGCAGGCCAACCACCACTTTCCGCCCCATTTGCACGACTTCTCACGGCCATCGTCTTCATCTGGCAGTGTCGGAACACACAGTCTACGCCGCAAGACCCGCTTTGTCGAAGAGCCGCGACAATCGCGACTGCGCTCTGCTTCGCTTGAGTCGTGTAAAAGAAGACAGCAGTCTCCTGATCTTCAAGAGCAAGGAGACGCAATCCCCCAATCCTCCCAGCACCACCACCGACGAGCAACCAGCGCTCACTACAGTACCTCCACCCCACACCCGGCTCTTCGCATCTCGCGGCGCACACACTCGGCAATCCTGTATGCGCTGGAAGAGGCAATCCGCAAGCCCAATCCCTTTACCATTGACGAGTTCGAGGAGAACGCACAAATGTCCGACTTAGGTGGTCGCGCGAGCAATGGCGGCGCACGAACCGCCGGTCCCGTTCCCGTCTCCGGAAGTAACACGCCTGCGGGCATCCGCACTCCTCGAGATATCATGCGCAATCGCAATGAACGCGAAGCGAGACGACAGGAGGAACTACAAGCAGAACAGAGACGTCTGGAACAAGAAAAGCGAAGGAGCGAGGAGCGGAGAAAGAGTGCTGAGCGGAGAGCCGCGACTGTACAAAGTGCTGCCCCAAGGTACAGTAATACTTCATCGCAGTATACTCCGGACAACTCCGCTCCTACCGGCGCATATGATGGTACCTCAGATCGGAGACAGTCGCGTGTAGCTGGGGAAGTCGCGGGTACGAATGTACTGGGCGAACCGACCGGGAGATCTTCAGGAGATTTGGGTCATCGACGAATACCCAGCGGCAGCCTCCCTCATCCCGAACAACCGCGTCCGGCGACAGTGGGCGCGACTCGCCGCACACAACAACCCGGTCAACCTATACCCCGCCAATCAGCCGCCGCACCTCCACCTCGACAATCCTCCGCGCCTCCACCAATGGCCGCCGCTACTGCAGGAGCCGAAACCTCCCAGCGCAATACTACCTCTTCATTCCCACACGCCTTTGAGAGATGGGAGACTCTCTCCTCCCACTGGGAGGGACTCACCTCCTACTGGCTCCATAAGCTGGAACAGAACACTGAGGAGATCCGCGAGACGATCCCGAATGCCTCCACTCTGAACCGACAGATTACGGATCTGTCGGCCGCGGGCGCGAACCTCTTCCACGCTGTTGTTGAGCTTCAAAGGTTGAGAGCTAGCAGTGAAAGGAAGTTTCAGAGGTGGTTCTTTGAGACCAGAGCAGACAATGAGCGGAATCGAGAAGTGCAGGCGGGATTGGAGAGGAGTTTGGCGGCTGAGAGGAAGGTTTGGGAGGAGGAACGCGCACAGAGAACGGGAAGGGAAGAGGAGGTTGAGGCTGCCAGACGAGAAGTCGGGGAGATGAGGAGGGAACTTGCCATCTCGAAAGACGAAGCGAGGCGGGCATGGGAGGAACTAGGGAGAAGAAACCAGGAGAGTCTAGATTTGAGCCAGTCATTGAAAGAGGGAAGGGTTACGGTTGTTGGTGGCGTCCAGGTTGTTCCTTGGTTTGGCCAAGGTGGAACGAGCGTTAGCCATGGTGGTGGTGCGGGCAGAAGTGCGTATGTGCAGAGCGAACGTGGTGATGAGCAGTACTACCACCAGGATCCTACTGCCGCACATGCTTCCGCCGCAAGTCCGACCAACACGGATCCTTTCACTGAGCCCGGACGACAACAGCAAAGTCAGGTGCCGCCTCCACTTCACCATGACCCGGGGAAAACGTACCTCCCCACAACACCCAGCGCGACCCAATTCGCCGCCGCGACTACGCAGGCTACTCCACGCGCCGCCACTACTACAGCTGCTTCTGCCTCTGGCTCTAGCGGCAGCGGCACAGGCTTTTATCAACAACCTCACGCGCCTCAAGTCCCTGCCGCCCATCAACCGCAGGTGCACACCCAAGAGGTGCGTTCTGAAGGCAGCTACGTCACATCCGAGGGCGACACCGAGTATGCCATTGATCCTTCCGGCAACATCCGAAGAGATGTTCATGGCCAACCGATCGTGTTTAACAGACGCGCAGAGGGCAGTGACGACGAAGAAGCTGACTTCGATACGGAGGGTGTTGAAGCTCCTGAGGTACCCGGGGACGGAGAGCACCCGGATTATGAGGGACAGGGGTTTGAGGGATATCAGCAGTATGTTCCGAGGCATCATCATCCGACGAGATTGAGTGATGTCCTCGAGGAGGAGGAGGAGAGGAGTTCGAGGAGGACTGGCGACTGAAAGGCACTTTTCTTTTGTTGAACGTCGAACTTTGGTTTTTGGGAATGCATAGCGGTGGTGTGCTTTGTATGCGTAGAGATACCTCTTGCAGCGAGCGAGCGCGTTTTCTTGCATAGCTTCTTGTGGGAGATGGGCAGATCTTGGAGCTGGAAAAGGCAACATAGTAATGGGTTGAAAGTGGGCACAATCGTATGCTGGCGGCTGCATATATATGAGAGTCAAGTGTGCCAGAGTACAAGTAATTGGAAAGAGATTATGTGTCGACTGTTGTTCATTCACTCTTTCTGCGTCTTTTCTTGTTATTTCATACCTAAATTCTGTTGGCCATTCTCAATTACAGTATCTTGTTGCTGTATTGTCTTCTTTGATATTACATTCTATAAACTACAGGAGCTGCTTTGCAATTTCTATCTGCTCCTCTTCCAATAATCACAGCAAAAGTTCTAGCAGACCTGAAGCGGTTGCAGAAGCGCGTACACTACTTCTTGTCCCCAAGTCGAAGCCTAGAGACGAATAGGATAGTAGACATCGACTTTAGGTCAGTAGACAAGTCTCTCATCGTCATGTATACTGACTTGGCTCCCTTTCCAACTCGATACTCTGATTTACCATCGGAAGATGCTGCTGTGTGTGATGATGTTCTCAATAACAATATTATTACCACCACGTCGGGAGAGACTCAGGAATAATACTTATGAACTCGTTATCTGTACCCTCAATTTGCGCGAATAGGAGAAAGTCCGCACAAAGAATTAAGGTTCGGCAACGCTCACTAGCGCGGAAATGAGTGAATGAACATGCCACAGCCTAACCGTACTAGCTTTATCGTAAGGAAGGTGTATGAGATGAGTGATCTGCATCGAGTATTATGACCACATAGACTAACTAAGTTCGAACCTGGGATCCGCCTCGGCCTTGACCTTATGGTCACTTTTTGCCAGTTGGCGGTGATAAAGCCTGGCGGCTGCTGCCTTGCCATTCGAGTACGGTCTCGTCTACCCTTCAAAATTCTACGACCTTTTTTTTGCTTTTCGTGCTCTCATATTCAAACGATTGGTTGACCAAGACTTTCGCGGATGCTCAAACGAGACAACGCTACCTTCGAATCAATCTCCAAGCTCCAAACCCTGTCTTGTGACATACCGTTGAAGCGTCGGATACTAGGGACAATCAGTCGTGTGTTGAGAAAGTAAAGGGGAGAAGCAAAGACTCACTCGGCCTGGGTTTCAACCTCATCTAGCCTCTCCTGCCACATCTCTTTCATTTCAGCCAGAGTTTGCTTCCAACCTGCACTCTTCAAGTTCTTGGTCTTGACATGCGTCCAGTTCTCGCTTCCCAGAGCAGTTTCCACTATGTTGTCGAGTTCGAGAAGCTTTTTCTGGAATGGACGTCTCGCCTGTTCGATGGCGTTCATATATTCGCAATTGCTATCGGTGACGCCTTCAATTCTGTTCATCTTGATCGCGAAATCAAAACATTGTCGGAAGTTTGCGAGGACTTCGACGAGCTTGAAGTAGCTGACTTGGGCATATTTGGTGTCGACTTCCGCTGATACGACGTTAGAAGTAATGTCTGTTAGCACCGTCTCTGGGCCCTTGTTCAGCAAACCACTACCGCTTGGATCGGTCCACACAGTTAAAGTTACCACCTCGGCCCGTAGGCCGCTGGCACGGCTTGTTGCCAACGAGTCTTGGTACGGACCATTCATCAGTTGTGGATCGATGTTGGAGGCATTCATGGACTCTGTTGTCCGTTCTGGCCAAGGCTCTTCAGCAGTCTTCTCGTAGCTATCCCAAGGTTCTCGGGTGAGCCCATGACTCTCCACCGTCTCGGTACTGGACAAAGAACTCGAATCTTGATCCGAAGTATTATTCAATTCCATTTGGTTAGGCTCGTACATGGTCTGGTGGTCGTTGATTTGAGTAACTGTAATTGAGGACATGTTCGTTGGTGGCAAGATATGTCTGAGAGTGGTATGATTTAGCAGCTGCATGGGAATTCTGTGGTTGATATATGATGAGATATTTTTTGGATATCCTCAATGTCATAGAGTTTGCAACCCGAAAGGTTCCGTGAATTCCTGCCATCTTTCAGCGCCAAAGGATGATACGGACATGTGCTCGTGATAGTATATATGGCATAGATTAAGCTTGGAAAACGTACACCACAGCAACGACATCGCCAACTGCTGACTGTGGTCCTGCGCTCTGCTAGAACTTCAAGCTTCATACTTCGAGAGCTCTCCATCTTAGCAAAGCCTGCGGAACGATAACGTGAGAACATAGTTGAGTGAGTCAAAACATCGCTGACTATCTGTTATTTGTGATCTTACAAAAGTCTTGCGCCTCGCTAAGTTAAACATCAACCAGAAATTACACCGCTATGCTTTGATTCCGAACATACCCTTCAGACCCTGCTTCATCTTTGCGTGGCGTTTCTCCCTGCGCTCCTTATCGGAGGCCTTCTTCTCTTCCTTCTCCAGAATCCCTCCTAAAATCTCCACTTGAACTTCAATCACCTTTCTTTTCCACCTCAAATGGTCCATGGTCTTGCGGGAATCAACTTTTCGACCTCCGATTCCGTGTATCCACAAGTCTACCATGTTGTTGGCGACTAGCGAAATCCTGGTTTCTTCTATGGCGCTGGCATGCTCGACGGTCCGGGTCATGTTGTCAGTGTCCGTAACGGTGATGATTGGCGTTGAGGTGCTCCACGGTGAGATCAGTTCTTTCTTGCTGCGCACAAAGGCGAGGTTTGCGCATAGGCGAAGGTGAGGGACCTTCACCTTGTGTGGGGCGGCTTGCAACATGTTGGCTGATTTGCATGAGTTCTGGCCTTTTGCATTATTGGGAGAGGCAGCGGCACTCTGCGGATGCCTGTGAGTGGAGGTTGTGGGATGCATGGATGCGAGTGTCCTTTTGTAAGTGGTGCGTGGTGCGTGTCGAAGGTTGTGTGACTATGTGTGTATACTGAGCTCGCGTTGCGCTGATATTTTATGATTGATGGATTTCGCAAGTCGAGGTATTATCATATACCTGGTTACAAAATGCGAAAAATGGTACGCTTCAAAGGTTATTTGGTGCTGCAAACTATAAAGAACTGTTGCCATTTTCACAAGTATACAACAGACAAGTTCATGGATGATGACAAGCGAGAAGAGAAGAAAGATTTTGACGGAGTAAATATGACATGCAATGAAGGCAATAGTCTGTGACAGAACTTGTGATCGAAACGGGGGCGGAAAGTGTACTAAAATCAAGTGCTAACTCAAAAAGGGAATTTCGTTAGCTGAACAATCGAGGCTCGTTTTTGGCGGAAAGGCACCAGCAGATCTCTCGAGATGCTCTCTATCGGCAAGGCCCTTTGTTTTGACGTTGAGCCACCAGTAAAGAGGTAACTCAAGATAGGTTCGACCTGATAAAGCACTTACTCAAGGTTTGAAGTATTGAACATAGACGGGAATCAAATCCACTCCTCGTAGGAAGAGACGGCGATGGTCCGGTCGGAGCCCTTAGCACCAGCATATCGTGTTGCCTTAAGGCAGAGAGCGAACGTGTTTCAGCTTTCGCTGAGGGCTGCTCTCGCTCTAAACGTGCTGTCTGTTGTCGAGAGACATCGACAACGCAGCTATGGCCTCCCCGCCAGCAGGGTGCCTTTCTGGGCTTCGGAGATTGCAAATATGCCAGCATTACTCAGTGCTCAGTGAACAGCTCAAGCGACCTCTGTGACTAAGGTCCCTTCAGGCTTCAGGAATGAACATTAGTAGGACAGGTGAACTTGATCTCTGGGTAAGCAACCCTCAGGCCCTCGTTCACCATCTTCAGATTGCCCGGCTTATCCAAACCGGTCTTGAACTTGAGCACCGTGTTCCTACCATGGTCTCCTCCCTTGCAGCTCAACTTCCCATCAATACTGAACTTGGTCTGGATTTTCGCCTGAAGATCTTGACAGCGTCCACCGCCAAGAAATGGCCGACCGATATTGACCTGAAAATAAGCTTTGGAGGGATCGAACATGATGCTCTCAGTATCGGCGTAGCCGGCGCAGGTTGCGGCGTTGGAGTTCGGAGTTGAAAAGGCGGGAGCTTGGTGGGCGACCGGCGCGGCCAGCGCGATGATGGTCAGGGCTAGGATAAGGGTGAGGTATCGCATTTTTGATGTGATGACTGCCAGAGTCTAAATTTTGGTTGCGTGTTTTGGAGGAGGAAGATGGACGAGGAAGGCTTGGTCGGAACATAGAAGAGCACCTATACCTCTTGTATGAAACAAAGACGCGAACAAAGGCCCACACCCATCAAAGAAATTGGATCTCGATATAGGCTCCGGTCGAAGAGACAATGAGAGTTCTTCCGGTCGCTTTGTCCAGTCATGATTTGGGGTTGTGTGAGTGCCGGGACGCCAGATTTGGACCGAGATCGATCAGCACGATTGAAGGAAGCACAAGAGCCGATAGTTCGGGTGTGGTATTACGCCTTGATAACGTGAATACTGCGCAGCCTTCTGCACAAGCGTCGTCGTAGTGCCTTGCTGTTTTGGGTAGAAGTATTTCAGTAGGGAGTCAGTCGAGCCACTTTCAGAGCAGAATGTGGACCACAATCTACAGCACGCCACGCATCTGAGGAGAATTGGACGCCAAGAAGGCTCCAGCTTAGCAGGCATCTCAGCCAATACAGTCGAGAGGACGGGCGATGGTCGCATCTCCGCTCCCGATAGAATTCTCTTCCGATGCGTGAAGGGACTGTGCGAGTCCTGCTATTGTCGAACCAGTCCAGCAAGAGTCTGTGCCTAAGCACTTGATGAAACGGTCCGGAGAGACGAGCAGAATCGATCAAGAACGCGCATGCCACAGCAGAAATGTGGCAAGGGCGACTTGCCGAGATCTGCTGCGGTTCGTGAGACTCTGTCGTGGCCAGTGAACGACGACAAATGAGTAGACGCTGTGTCTCTTCAAGGGCCGTGTCATCGGCCAGGCGAGCATGGACCAGCCGTTTCGAGTTCCAAGTAGGACAGGTGTCAGCAGCCGTCATCCGTGTGTCGTCTGCAGTCTTGCAGAAGGAGATGGTGCTTGATCTCGCGTCCCACCGTCAATGTTGTACCCGAGACCGTTTTTCGATGATGGCACACAGGAAGGACGGTCAGCAGATCGCTGTAACATTGTGATGCTCTCAAGGCGGGCAGGAGCGAACGAGGAAAGTCGTCAGTGAATGTTGGAATCCCGTAGCGGCGGAAAATCCCGGTCTCCACTTGCCCACCAAGCAAGTCTTCGCTGCCCTCGAACATCCTCCCAACTCCCTCGCTCCCCACCACAACACAACTCACGCACATCTCCACTCCACCACACGATCAACTGCCCACCCAAGTTCGCCGAGAACCACCAAACCACCAAATCTCATCCCCACCGACCAGAACTTCCCACGAGCCAGCGCTGTTTATGTCCGGCCAAGTGATTCAAAACCTTCAGTCCTTCGGTGAGTCCTCAGCCACCCGCCTCGCGTCGCGATAAGCGCCGTCCGCTGCCCGCCTCTGCCCCGCACTGCCACGACATCTCCGCTCCGCGACGGCGCCAGCGAGAGCGACAAGGGGGCCGCCAGCCGCCAGTGGCAGTAGACCGGCGCGCCCGTCCGCAGCATCCCCCACCAGGGACCTGCAACCTCTTCAAAAAATGACACATGTGCTGACTCGCGATGTGACGCAGACCCGTTCGCGGAAGCCGATGAGGACACCGGAGAGACCAAGCAGTCAGGAAACTACATCCACATCCGTATCCAGCGTAAGCCGCCGCCGCCCTCCGCCCTACCATCCCCACCCCACCCCCGCCTCAAAACACGACCCCACTAACCACCCTTTTTTATACAGAGCGCAATGGACGCAAGACTTTGACTACAGTCCAAGGACTGCCCAAGAAATTCGACCAGAAGAAGATTCTTAAGGTCATCAAGAAGAAGTTTGCCTGCAATGGCACCATCGTCGTCGACACGGAGATGGGAGAGGTGATCCAGCTTCAAGGAGACCAGCGCAAGGATGTGCAGGAATTCCTCATCGACAAGAAGGAGGGCCTCGAGCTGGACGCCAAGACCATCAAGGTCCACGGCTTCTAGACGCTCACAGCATCTGATGATGCCGCGTACGCCGCCCATGACTGTCATGGAGTGAGTGAGCGTCGTAGAGACAAGAGCGTGCTTTCCGTCGCGCATGGCTCAGTCCTGATGTACTGTGCATCAGACATCGAGCTGGGCCTGCGCACCCAATACTACGACGACTTACGATTACGGCAGCCAAACTGGCTACGACACGGCATTCAGCGGGCGTACGGGACTAAGATGGAGCGGGAAGACCCCAGCACCCTTCCTATGATTTGATTTTGCCTTTCTTCTTGTTTGCTATGCTATTGCGTATGCTTATGGTGCGGATCACGACACGGCCGCTCTCAATCAGTGTTGCGAGGGCCGTACTCCATTAGCTCTTTTATACCTGAATGCAATGCAATACAATATGCAGAATCATCAAACCTATTCTCCCGTTCTTTCTCTCAAGCTTTGCGAACATTCCCATCGATGTGCAACGTCGCTTTCTGGTGGTACAAGGAGAGCCGTGTAAGTACAGATATAATACAATCACTTTCCTCCGTCCTTCATCCTCTGCTGCGCCACCAGCTTAGCCTGAAACTCCTTCTCATTCTTCTTCATCTTAGCCACACTACTCTCCTCCGTGGTACCCCAAATATGCCAAGGTCCAAATCTGCTCTTCTTCATCAACCGCTGCACGACCAAATACTCCGTCGTGACCTTTGCGCACTTCTCCTTGTGCTCCTCCAGCTTATCTGCAGGCACTGGATTTCCTGCCTCATCCACCACAACGTCCTGAACATAACGATCCTTCTTCCGCATCCTCTGCACATGTTGCAAAGATTGCTTGCTCTTTATCTTCACCACAGCCTGCGCAATCCCGAACTTGGACCTCTTGTTTCCATCCGGAAAGACAGTGAATTTATAGCTCACCATTTCCGGCTTTCCATAATACTTATGCAAGCTCCAGAGAAGAGCAGTGTTAGGCGCACGATTCGCAAGCCTATTCCTCAAACTCCCCAACAAGCCCGGGGCCAACTTCGTCTCAATATGCTGCACAGTCCCTGCTGCGAAATGATTGTACATGTCCTCGTACAATTCCTTTGCAATTCCAGGAATTTTGCCCTTTTCTTGTTTGGGGTAGGGTGTTACCATCCAGTACGCTGCGAAGTATGCTTTTACCTCATCGAGCCAAGAGAAGAATCTGTAGCGTTGGAGTTTCCATCTCGTGCTCCAATCTGAGAAATACGAGGGTAGGTTCTTGCCGGTGGGTGGGACGAATGTGTTGTCCATTACACCTATGTGGTCCAGCATTGTGCCGTCGCGCATTGCTGTTGCTTGCTGGGCTTTCATTTGGATGGACATGCTGGGTTGGGATTTTTTGCCGGCGGATATCATGCGTGAGGTGCCGACGCGGCGTGAGGGTGTCGTGGAGAAGGGTTGTCGTTGGCGGAGGCATAGTAGCGTTGGGTTACCGCGGGCGGTGGTGGGTCTGAGGGCGCTGCATTGCGATTGCAAAGCGGGAAAAGAGCGTTGAGGCGCGGAGAGAAGAGAGAGGCAAATTCGTTTCGACATTAGATGGTGGTGGAGTGGAGGGCGATGATGGTTGTGGTCAACTTTTACTTTTCGAGGTCGAGCGCGTTATTCTACTATAGAACTAAGGTAAGGTACACCTAGAATAATAGCTAGCCTGCGAAGGCTCCACCAACGACAGCGGCATGTTGCTCACACCGGCCACCCAGATCACCTCAACCCCGACACTCTCAACTGCTCGTAAGCTCTCGATAGGACATTCTCCTAGGTACGATTGCATCAACGGTCATGCTCGAGATTCCGCGGACGAAAAGATAAACGCTCAGCCCTTCGCACTGCGACACGCGAAATATACTTGGGCGAAGAAGAATATTGGACACATTGCCATCAGGGAGATCGAACCACAGGCAATGCTGGCCGTGCTGCTGTTGGGCAGGCCAAAGCTGTTGGGTGGTGAGATGCTGATTCTGCTGGCGCGAAAGCTCCCGATAAGTTAGTTTTAGGCTGCGCTGGCAAAGGTTCCAACAAATGCGACTGGACCTTCCCAGAGATACTGCTCGGAAAGTCAGAAGAATCGCGGTGTATGTGATACGATGGCGAAACTGGACATGTCTGCACTACAGGGGCCAGCGAAGAAGCGGGATGAGCTGTGGTGCAAGCCATTGAGACTTCGGCAAGATTTTGACCTGTTAGACATACCGTCCTGATCTGGTAGGTGGGTTCGCAATGTACGTGGACGGGGGGGGGGGTTTTTTTGGTTTCTCGATGCTCAGAAGGCTTCTCATGATCTCAAACTTGTGTTCTTCGACGAGAACGTATCGTCGGGTCCAACGAGGTCTTCCAGCAAGGCCGAGATGAAATTTTGATTGCTGACTATAGCTCTTGAGGTGTGAATGGGAACTGGAAATGGGATTGTGAATCAATTGGGGATGTTCGTGACTTCTAAACAGATCGCGTGGACCGTCCGCCACTGCCTGCTTGTCACTTCACTTTCAACCTTCAGCTTCCTTTGTAAATCAACATCACCGCAGATACAAGCACTCGCTTTTCGACGCAACTTTGTCTCGCATTTCCAAGCACCTACCCAGCTGACAGAAGAGCTTCCAGCACGATGAAGACGAATTCGGGACTCGAGATCAAGCTGTTTGTGGCCGGCGCGGCGGTGGAAGAGTACGAGGTATCGGACGATGCGGACGATGGCACCACTCGGGCTCGATATGTCGAAGCGGTATCAGGCTCAACGTTCAGCATTCAGTTTGTCGCACCGCCGGGCCTAGCAAAGTCACACGAGGACAGCGTGCACTGCAGTGTGCTGCTTGACGGCAAATACGCCACTGGACGTATCATCGACGCGGCTTTGTTCGCCCGCAGTGCCTTCACCTTCATGTTCGACGGCATCGACGTGATGACATCCCGTGGCCGCGAGCTTCAGCGATTCACCTTCGCGCAGCTGAACACAAATGACGCGACCCTCGATCCCAAAGCGAAGCCAGAGCAGTTCGGGGATCTTGGCTTGGTCACCGTCGAATGCAAGTGGTGTCGCAAAGTGTCTGCACCATTTACAGCTATCCAAGACTCATTCCAGCCAGCATTTGGCGGGAGCAGCATCTCAGAGAAGTGTCTCAAAGGCCGTGCCATCTCCAACCAGGCAAGGTGAGTTGTGATCATTGTCACAAAGCTGTCGATATGAGGATGGTTCATGGCCGTCGCTCTACCCATCTGGGTTCTCTGCCACGTGACGGGCGACCATGCTATGATGCTAGTCCCAAGGCTCCTGGTATGATAGGATAGGCCTCATATTGCCCGCTATGGTGTTCAAGGAATCTCGATCTATCTAAACTTGACTAACGTGTCACCAGCGTCGCAAAAGCAGAAGCTCTCCCTGGAGCCGTTCAGACTGTCACCGTGTGTTTCCCGTATGGCGACAAGCCATTCTCCTCTTTCCAATTCCGCTACCGTTCGCGGAAGGACCTGCAGATCGAAGGCATCATCGAGAAAGACCCCGAATCAGTGCCGCTGGAAGATCGCGATGCAGCTACACTCACTGCGGAGGACGTTAGGCAGCTGCAGCGACAGCTGCAGTTCAAGCGAGATGATATTGTCAAGATCAAGAAGGAGAAGCGGGCATGGGTCAACAACGATGGTACCGACGATGATGAGGCAGAGCTCGTGAACGACGGCCGTTCGCACAAGAAGCGCAAACCTACTGAAACCATCGATCTGACCGAAGACTGAGATGATTGAGGGAGCTTACAGCGTCTCTACGTATTGTAAGAGAACTGAACATTAACAGGACTCCAGCATAGCAGGGGTTTCAAGCCAACACAATTGAGAGGACAGGACGTGGCCGCAGGTGCGCCGGAAAAGGAGTCTTTTTCGATACATCAAGGGGCTCTACTGCTCTTGTAGATGCTTGCTATATTATGGGTTTTCGAAATACTATCTGACATCAAACAACTTGCCGCCTTTTTGCCCCAGGTTCTGAAGCAATGTGTCGCGATGCATTATCATAACATACCACCCACCAAGAGTCTGGTTCCGAGATGCTCTGCCGACATTTTGGTAGGTCGAGATACCAAGTCGAAGGCGTTGAACCTCTATCGTATCACGTCTTGCATCGTCAGGCTCTTGCAGTTCCTTCAGAGCTGCGCTGGGTTGAATGGCCTAAAGCTGCATGATGGAGGTCGATATGGCCGATGTTTGCTCTCGCTCCTTGCATTCACGACGCGGGGTCTCGTTCATTTGAACCTTGGAGGATGTTTCCGGAAATTCAGAAGTGCTTTCAAGAAAAGAGTGCAGGTGAGGTTGGCTACCTCAGTTGGTAGGTCGGACCTGCCTCCGCAACCCTGAAACGGGGCCCTGCGGGGTCTTCCCGGCTCGTGTTTCCTTCGTACCTCGACGTCAATTTAGACCTTGGGAGGCGCATCCTCCATGCTTGTTTGCCCCATCCATCCCCATCCATCCAACAATCTGCCCAAGCTTTACCAACAAACCCTGCCAATGGACATCAGGCCACACTGTTTCCTCCTTCGATACGCACATGTTGTGCGACCTCCCTGAAGGGTTTACAGACGACGGGATCACCATTGTGACACCATCCCTTTGCTACACACAACCAACAACTCCATCAGTAATTCCCAGCTTAAGCAGCTTGAAATATGGCGGATACCGCGACGACCACCGCGTTGTCGAATGGCCGCCTGCTTGAGGCTGTGCGCACGAACGGCAGACCGAGTGGCTCTCCGCTGCCACCAATCGAAAGTACCAATGGCGTGTTATCACCTCCGCCAACACCCTCGAAGTTGAATTCGCGAGCCTCAAAAAAGTACAAACACGCTTTTGCCGTCCACGCAGAAACCCGCGCTTCTGCTTTCAGCCAGGATGCGCCGACTACGCCTTCATCTCTTGGCTTCCGCAACCTCATGGGACTGCTCATTGTGATCTCAAACATACGATTGATGGTGGAGAACTTCAAGAAGTATGGGATACTCGTCACATTATCAGGCTCAGATATCCAGGACAAAGATTGGCAATGGTTCGGGATACTCTACGCATTAACGCCATGCCATCTATTCGTCGCATACTTGATCGAAATCGCGGCTGCGAAGTATTCAACTGCAATAGTAAAAGCCAGGAAAGAAGGCAAAGATCCTGCGTACGCTGCAAAGAAAGAACTTGGGAAGAAGACTGCGAAGTCATGGTTTTCGACCTGGAGAACGATATCCTTTTGCCATGCTGTGAATGCGACTTTCATGCTGGCATTCTCCACATACGTGGTATACTACTGCGTCCACAATCCTGGACTGGGCTTCTTGATTGAAGTCCACGCTGTGGTAGTATGGCTCAAGGTCTGCTCGTTTGCATTCACGAACCGGGATTTGCGACATGCATATTTGCATCCAGGGGCGTCAGGCGAGGACACACTGCCAGCAATGTATGCGGCCTGTCCATACCCGACAAACATCAATCTGACCAACATTTGCTATTTCTGGTGGGCTCCAACACTCGTATACCAACCAGTTTATCCGCGCTCTCCCAGAATCCGCTGGGACTTCGTCTTCCGCCGGGTTGTGGAGTTCAGTCTGCTTTGCGTGCTAGTCTGGCTTACGTGCGCTCAATACGCTGTGCCTCTGCTGCAGAATAGCTTGGACGACATCTCGAAACTTCATGGCCCCAACATCTTGGAAAGAGTCATGAAACTCAGCACTATCAGTTTGGTCTGCTGGCTCGCAGGATTTTTCGCCTTGTTCCAATCTTTCCTCAATGCCCTCGCAGAAGTTCTCCGTTTCGGAGACAGAGAGTTCTACGGCGACTGGTGGAACTCCGTAGGTATTCGAGAATACTGGACGTCCTGGAACAAACCTGTCACGCATTTCATGAAGAGGCACATCTATGCTCCCATGGTTGGTCGTGGTGTCCATCCTGCGCTCGCGCAATTTCTCACCTTCTTGTTTTCCGGTGTGCTTCATGAAGTGCTTGTCGGCGTTCCCACGCACAACATTCTCGGCGTGGCATTCCTTGGAATGATGGGACAGCTACCGCTGATCTTTCTGACGGATATGCTGAAGAAATTCGGAGGAAGAGGACATAATGTGAAGCTTGCCGGAAACCTCATCTTTTGGCTGAGCTTCTGCATTTTTGGACAGCCGTTGGCGGCGTTGATGTATTTCTTCGCGTGGCAGGCGAAGTACGGGGCTGTGGAGACGAGACCAGCATGGCCGGAGTTGGTGCCTGTGAACTGGAATGCCACGAAACGATAAGAGATGGATCGATGGTGGGGTTTCACGCGTGGCGTTGTTTTGGGTCTGGGAACTGGTGGTCTGAGCGGCATGTTTTGTTACAACGAGATGCGAAGGAAGACACTTCATGGCCACAGTCTTTGGGTCATGCCCGTAACATTCGGCGTTGTTGGACTACAGGCGAACGCTTGGTTGAATGTACAAAGCCAGCTTCTCAGAGGAGTGTGTTTCTATTGCCGCGGAACTCACCGTACCTTATGTCGCCATGGATCATTGTGACACTCAAACATCAGATACAATAGGTAAAGACGCTTTCATATTGCATTTGGTGGAATTCCTCTCGTCTTCCTTATACACCTAGACACAATAGATGTCGTTCGCACCCAAACTAAATGTGACGCCATCGAGGTGAAGCTCTTCTCGGCTCACCAGGCCGTGAGATTCGGCAATAGATAATTCTAATGTGAGTGAGCAGCTGGAGTCTGACATGTTCTCTGCCAAATCTGCCAGATTCGAGGCCTTGCCGAGGATATCAACATTCATCCATCTTCGTCACCCTCCTCGCGTGTTGTGTACAGTTGAATCGAAGGGAAATCTCCGAGCGGGCGGCAGCCAAGTGAAACTGTGGTCAACGGCGGCTTGAAACCAAGACTCCTCCACAAAACACGCGACCTTCTTCCCTTTCGTTCGACGATCGCCCGAGAGTCTAGCACCTCAGCCGTGAACTTCACGTCTCGACCAACATTGCGTCATTTGAACATTGCCGCGACGACCAGCATACACAACACGAGACTGTTTTATTCTGCGCCGCCGCCGACTGCATTTATTCCTTACAGCGCTGGGAGTGTTGGGTCTCCTCCGCCACGGGCGCCTGGCGAAAGAAGCATCTCCGGTCTTCCCCGAGGCGTCGCATCGCATCGGATTCTGGCGCAAACACCACGCCACACACCTCCGATCGCGTCTTGACGAAAGAATCCTCCCCGCCTTCGCGACGCGCTCCGCCCCGCTGCCACCACCGCCACACCCACTGGCCAACGGCAGCAGTGAATCACGACCGCGCCCGCGTCCGTTGCGCAACACAACTCGGACCGGCGCATGACGCATAACCGCATCGCGAATCGGCCACAGAACACGGATGGTCCGGTGCGACCACGACCACCAGCAGGCAGCGCATCAGCATGGCGCTCGCTCCTGCTAATGATAAGAAGCGAGTGAAGGTGTACGAACTGAAGAACAATGACTGGTATGACCGCGGCACTGGCTTCTGCGTTGGCTCCGTTTTCAGTGCGCAAAACGCTGCGCCCGAACTTCTGGACGCGCGAATACAAGTCACCAGTGAGGATGAGCCTTCGCGCGTGCTACTAGAAACACACATCGCCAAGGACGATGGCTACCAAAAGCAGCAGGAGACGCTCATCGTCTGGACTGAGAGCAATGGTGTGGACATGGCGCTCAGTTTCCAGGAAGCTGATGGATGTGCCATGATATGGGATTTTGTTAGTGATATTCAGTCGCGGTTGGTGCCCGAAGACGGCATATCAGACGATCTGCTAGATCCTGTGCATGCGATATCATTGCCAGAGCCAGCGCTGGGGAAGTTGGAAGAGGTTGTGGAGGCAATGCGAGCCACATCTGGTACGCCAGCGGGTCGGGATGCTCTGGCAAAGTATGTCATGAGTCCCAATCAGATGTATCTGCTCAAGCTTGCGCCGCTGGTGGAAGAGGCTGAACGGCAACATTCTCTCGGTGATCTGTGGAAGTTGTGCACGATAACGAAGCACTTGATTCTGCTCAACGACACCTCCATCATTGAGTTCGCAGTTACGGACCAAGCGATCATGGGTGTCGTGGGAGCATTAGAATGTAAGGAAACGCCTCGCTCTGTTGGTTTGTGAATGCTGACTGTGCTTTAGATGATATGGAATTTCCTGGCCATCGCGGAAACCATCGTGCATATCTCTCCGACTCCACCAAATTCAAGGAAGTCGTGCATTTCGAGCATACCGAGATCAGGAGGAAGATCCACTATACTTACCGGCTGCTCTACCTCAAAGACGTCGTTCTCGCGCGCATCCTCGACGATCCTACTTTCTCCGTCCTCAACTCTCTTATCTTTTTCCACCAGGTTGACATTGTCAACCACATTCAGGCTAATCAGGCCTTCCTCAAAGAGCTCTTTTCCATATTCAGCGATGAAAACAAGGATGCCGAGAGAAAAAAGCTCGCCGTGCTTTTCATTCAAAATTGCTGCTCGGTGGCGAAGAACATTCAGCCACCATCTCGGGCAGCGCTGTACCAAAATTTCCTTGCACATGGTCTTTTCGGCGTCATCACTTTCTCACTGCGGCACCACGATGCGGCTGTACGTGTGGCTGGTACAGAAGTTCTCATGGCTCTCATTGAGCACGACGCGCCTTTGGTTCGTGCAGGCATCGCGAGAGCAATCAATGAGAAGACAGTCCCTCTCACAGACACTCTTATTGATCTGTTGCTGATGGAAGTGGACCTTGGTGTTAAGAGTCAGATGGCCGATGCGATTAGAACTCTCCTCGATTCATCTCCTGTCAACGCGGGTTTGATACAAGGAAATGCCGACTTTGTCAAACAGCGCGGCGATCAAGGTCACGGACGACCGATACCGACACAAGCCAACCAATTCATCCAGACGTTCTATGACGACGGCGCGAAGCGACTATTCCAGCCTCTCAAGGATCTCGAGAAGCGGCCGTCCATGGCAAACCTCACAGTGCAAGAGACCAGCCTATACACCCACCTAGTTGAAGTGCTGCAAAACTTCGTCAAACAGCATGCATATCAAAGCAAGCTTTTCATTTTGGCCGAGAACTTGCATTCACGGATAGCACAGCTGCTGGAGTGTCCGCAGAAGTACATGAAACTCATTGCTTTAAAGTGGTTCCGGACATGCATTGGACTTCAGGACGAGTTCCACAACCGACAGATCATCCAGCATCGACTGTTTGAGCCCATCCTCAACATTGTCTATGAGACCATGCCACGAGACAATCTACTCAACAGCGCTTGTTTGGAGATGTTCGAGTACATCAAGCGAGAGGGCATCAAGCAATTGATCAACCATCTTGCGCAGAACTACCGGGAACGTTTGATGGGCATCACATATGTCAACACTTTCCAGGCAGTAGTGCAAAAGTATGAGCAACTCCAGCATCCTTATGTGCCGCCGAACGCTGAAGGAGACGCGAGCTTCACGACTGAGCCTGATACCCCAGAAGCATTGAAAGCCCGCATGACGAATGGGAGACAGATCTTCAGCGGGCTGAAGGAAGATGCTGACGAAGACGCATACTTCAACAATGACGACGACTTGGATGGCGATCTGGGTGACGATGATGATGCTGGTCTCCCAACTGCACCCACGATGCTCTCCTCTAACAGACGTCTACCGAATGGACATGCGAGTCCTGCGAGACCACTCGTTGACTATCCAGATGACGACGATGAGGATCTCATGGACATTCTTGCCAGTTCACCCGATCCGATCGTACGGAAAGACAAGACCAGCACTCCCGAGCAACCATCAGACAATCTCAGAGGTCGAAATAGAACACCCGTGCCTGTAGACGGCTCACCGGGATCCCAGCAAAGTCCCCCAGAATCCATCGCCATCAAACGCCGGAGAGAAGAAGACGATGAAGACGAGCTTGGCAAAATGATGGGCAGTGGCAAACGTCGTAATAGTTCTGCTTCCCTCAACAGCGCGACCAAGACTGGCACCCAGCTCGAAAATGCGGTTAACAGTCCAAGGAGTACTGCGGATCAGGATGAGAATCGCGCTCCTTCGCCACAGGCAATATCTCCAAAATCCCAGCCAAAATCTCCACCAGCTGCGGCCACTCAGCACGTGCCGAATCAATCGTTGAGGAGAAAAGGAAGTTTGAAGGTCAAGAACGAAGGGCCGACGAACGTAGGTAGTTTTGCTATCAAGCCGATCAGTCTTTCGGGAAGGAGAAGTTCCAGTGATCGAGAGACGAGGAGTAATGGGAATGGCAATGGGAATGGAGGTGGATGAGATGGCAGATGCTGATAGATGCAATGCATTTTGTGTTTCTGGAGGATGGAATGAGCAAGCGATGGCGAATGGCGCAATCAGAATGGAATGGAATGAAGAAATATACACAGTGACGAACGAATCGATATTGAAAAAAGGAACGGGATGAAATGATCTAAGGTTGAGGGAATTGACGATGATGGCGAGAAGGTCGTGGCTTTTATGACTTTCCCGCTGGATGGGGAGATGAAGGATTCGTTTCTAAGGGCTTTTGCTGTAGATGTTAGGAGAGCAGCAGTAGGGTGGTGTTGTGGTGTTGTTTTTTTGGGGGGGCGACAAGGATGGGAGATATCCTATGATGAGGCAGCATTGTATGAATTGTATCATATGCATCTGATACGCGCCAGCGCGGATGAGAGTTTGATGGTCTGTTGCTTCCATCCAATCTTACCTATCTTGAATTGGTCATGTGCTCCCGTCGGAGTGCAAGCAAATGTGTGGCAAGGGTTAGGGTTGGGTTAGCAGACCTTTCTCCTTTATTGCCCAAGCATCACACCAAACTCTCGGTCTTATTAACCTGATAGCCTGCCTTCTTTGTATGAAGTCGTCGCTGAAATCACATTGAAATATCGCGTTAAGACGGACGAGACGTTGGAAGTTTCGAACTTAAGCGAACTCGACTTCAACATGTCGAGGACGAACGTCAGAAGTTGAAGTAGCTGTTGTGATACATGCTATTCTGCAGCAAGAGATTTCCATTAAATGGTATGGAAGAACTGATATTCGGGACTCCAGTCAAACTATCCTCACCCATACAACACAAGCGTAGCCGTAGAGGTGCTGTGCTGTGGGAGCGGTCTTGCAGTATCGAACCTATAGCTTATCAAAATGTCCTCATAGCAAGGCACCCTTCGTAGCCTGACTCGTGGCCCCACAACATCGATGTATCGTACAAGCCAAGCCAAGACACTCTAGAAGAAAGTGTAGCACGTAACTTTCACATGCTATACCATACAATCTTCATCCAGAACGCCCATTTATACACCATCCCAGGCCCCTGAAGCTAATGTTCCCATCACAAGGCGACGGACACGACGCTGAATGCTTAATCGTGGCTGAATGGAGCCGCAAACGGCGCGGTCCCAAGCTTCAGAGTCATTAGAGGTTTTTGTGCACCACGGCTTGATGTCATCATCCGCGTACGGGTATATGGCCGTGAATCATGTCTGTCAAATGATGAATTGTTCAATCCACATTGATTCATTAATCGTGGACTCGCAGCTGTATACTTTGGCAGATAGCTCTTGTCTTTCAGCCAGTCATAAAGTTTGCCAAGCCGAGATCGAATCCTTTGGCTGGTCCTGTAGGCTTGCGATTCTCCAGCATATATTGCAACGATGAATTCTTGTTGCGGCTTCGCTTCTTGATACCCGAAGGCTTAGATGTAGGTGCGGGTGGAGGCTCGGATGTCTGTATCTTGGGCACAAGTGGATGCGGTGCCAAGGACTTCACAATCTGGATTTCGATGGGCAATATGCGTTCCGGGCTTCGTGCCTCTGCAGTTGATGCCTTGGTCGACTCGATTTCGGTAATACTGTCGCAACGGGAGCAACGAACCTGAAGAATTCTGGTGCTGCTCTGCTTTTGAAGACGATCTTGACGTGTTCGCTTCTTCCCCGAAGCTTCGCTCTTTACGGCCTCGCAGTTCCATTTCCATATCAATGAGCTTCCACATGCCGAGCATATGCGCAAGTGACTTGGTGAAGAGACAGGTTTGCCTTCACCAGTCGCCAAACGTTGATGAGCAGATCGCAAGTGCCCGGATGTTGCAGGTGAACTTGTTGCCAGAGCCTGCGACGCCTTGGCTAAGTGATCTAGCCGCAAAGCAACCGTATTCGATGCCGACATCGTCTCTTGGTGAGATGGATTCGCATCTGGATCGATCGTAGAGCAATGAAGAAGGAGATGTTCAATCTAGAGTCGAGGGGGGGTGGAAATTTGGAGACGCTGAGTAAGCAACATTTAAAGTCCGACTTTTGTGTTCAATGCTCTTGCTGATCAACAACATCAACAAATATTCCAAAATCGGATGTCACCATGAGCGTCGAACTGAGAGAAACAGGTGGCGTCCGACTCGCCGTCGAAGGGTGCGGCCACGGAACACTGCACGCTATCTACGCCTCCATTGAAGAATCTTGCAAGCAGAAGGGATGGCCTGGCGTTGACCTTCTCATCATCGGAGGAGACTTCCAAGCTGTGCGGAATGCATACGATCTTCATTGTGTCAGCATGCCCGCAAAGTACCGCGAGATGTGCGACTTTCACGAATACTATTCTGGCCATCGGACAGCGCCATGTCTAACAGTTTTCGTGGGAGGAAACCACGAAGCAAGCAATTACCTGTTCGAATTGTACTATGGCGGATGGGTAGCACCAAACATCTACTACATGGGCGCTGCGAATGTGCTCAAACTTGGTCCGCTGAGAATCGCTGGCCTCAGTGGGATCTGGAAAGGCTTCGATTATCGTAAACCTCACTTTGAACGTCTGCCATACAATGAGTCTGATATGAAGAGCATCTACCATGTGCGCGAGCTCGACGCCCGGAAACTGCTGCATATGCGAACTCAAGTTGATGTTGGTATCAGCCACGACTGGCCGCAAGGAGTTGAGTGGAAGGGCAACTTTAAGCAATTATTTCGCTTCAAGCCTCTCTTCGAAGAGGATGCAAGAAGTGGAAAGCTTGGGAGTATTGCAGCGAAGCAAGTTGTGGAGCGCCTGAGACCTCGATACTGGTTCAGTGCACATCTTCATTGTAAGTATGCAGCTGTTTTGAAGCACGGAGAGGCCGCCCATTCTACGAACAGAAAAGCTATATCGCAGAATGGAGGACCTGCGTCAGTTGAGTCTGCAGCTGTTTTGAAGCACGGAGAGGCCGCCCATTCTACGAACAGAAAAGCTGTATCGCAGAATGGAGGACCTGCGTCAGTTGAGTCTGCAGAGCCCATCAAGAACGAGAACGAGATCGATCTGGACCTTTCCGACGTCGAGGATACCCCTTCTGCTCCAGCTGTGCCCGTGACTGCAGCTTCTACCAACCCCGACGAGATCGAACTGGATTTTGAGGATGATGATGCTGATAACGAAGCATCTGCCCCGTCGCAGCCGACTGAGGAGGCAGCTCCGAAGAATGAGAACGAGCCACCCAAGTCAGACAGCGCCGCGTCGAATGTACTCGCTGCTGCTCGCGCTGCTCTGCCCGCCTCATTCAATCGCCCCAAAGAGCGGGAACCAGAGGTGCATCCACCAAACATCACAAACCTCGAGACAAACTTCCTCGCCCTCGATAAGTGCTTACCAAATCGCCACTTCTTACAGCTCATGTCCATTCTGACAGAGTCAGAGCTGGAAACAGCTCGTCCTTTAAAACTGCAGTACGACCGAGAATGGCTCGCCATCACACGAGCCTTTGCGCTTAGCGAGCCACTTGTTGTGGGAGATCCTGACGTTCGTCCGCCACCTGCAAAGAGCCAATCGGAGTACTACAGTCGGATAGATGCCCAAAGAGAGTGGCTGGATTCAAACATCGACGATTCACAGCTCATCGTTCCCGAAAATTTCACCATCACATCGCCGGTGTACGACGGAGGAAACTGGCAAGATGCACAGTATCAGCCAGGCGAAGGAGGTCTCAAAGAGTACGCCAATCCGCAAACTGCGATGTTTTGCCAGATGCTGCAGATCCCCAATTCGCTAGAGATCAGCGATGAGGAGGCAGTCGCGAGAATGCAGGCTGGACCCAGACCAGACGAGTTTGGAGGCGGCAGAGGCGGTAGAGGCGGGAGAGGCGGCAGAAGAGGACGTGGTGGATTCGATCGTGGGAGGGGCGGACGAGGCCGTGGTCGTGGTGGAAGCCGCGGAGGACGTGGACGCGGACGGGTCTTTTGATCAAGATGTCATTTGACTATTACGGCTATCCTTCTCAACGATTGGTTCGCCATCGTGGCAACGAGAGGTCAAAGTCCAGAGTCGGCCACTTTCACTGATGTTCGTCGCAAGAGCATTCAATTTATTGACCAATCCACATCTCGGGACACCTCGAGTTCTCATCAATCCAGTAGAGACTATGTCACGAGAAGACTGGCTTCGTGCTTGCCACACCGCGGTCCCATTTGGCGAGCTTTCATCCGCGCCCTTACCGGCCTCTACCTCTTCCACCTCTTCCCCCTCTACCACCGCCACGTTTTCCACCCCGTGCCGGTGCTCTCCGCTCATACACCTTCTCCTGTCCGAAGGCAGCATCTGAAATACGAAGGTAACTCGTGACACCCTGATCTACAATCGCAAGAATAACGTTCTTGTATCCATGTTTTAATTTGGCATGCATATGGCCGTCCTGTTTTGGCGGGTCATAGGGGGTGGAGTCCATCAGAGCTCCCATTTGTTCAAGTGTTGGAGGTGTGGTCTCGCGAGCGTTGACGACCGCGATTCTGAAATCTGGTATGCCGGGTGCAGACTTCTTGAAAGTCGTCGAGCCTGGTTTCCACACGTGGTATGTGATTCGGAAATTGGGATCTGTCTCGATTGGGTCTTCCTCGGCTCCGAAATGGGATGTTGGGTCGTGAAAGTTGATTAGTGCGAGTCGCTGGTATATTGAGCTATAGTCACGATATAGAGCTGGTGGGATGACAGGTCCAGTGGTTTGGTTCGTACTGTGACCGTCCTCTTTTGAAAACCAAGACATCCTCCAGAAAGCCAGCGAGGTGAGTAGACCTGCTTGCCATGTCCGCCGCGTAGGAAGAGGAGGGTAGCATTCCGGACCTGGAGGTGGTCCTGCGGTATTCCAGCTTGGCGCTCGTAACACAGTATATCCCATTCGCTTCAAACCCGAGTAGACCGAGTATCGCTCAAAGGTGAGACTATCGTTGTGGAGCTCGTTGTCGCCAAGAAACATCGCATAAGCGCCTTGAAGACTCATGGGTAGACCTTGAGCGTCGCCATCATCCTCCAAAGTTGGCCAGCGTACGTCAAGAGTTCCGCGCTCAACCATGTACAACACCTCCTCTGGTAATAACCAGATTCGCTGGCCTCGCTGAGGATCCACGCCGCTGCCGAGTGGGTCGTCTTTTGCTGATCGTACATGACCCATCTTGGCGAACAGAGGTCCCTTGGGACTCAGAGTATATGCCATATTAGTCTCTGGGTGATAAGTGCCAACTGTGTACCCTTTAGGAGCGTGAACTCTTTGGTAGGAAAGCGCATTGTGCATAGCCTGCCGCGATGCGGCCAATGTATTAGATTGAAGCGCAGTCGCATGAGGTTCAAAGTCCTTTTCTCCTCTCTTTGGAATCGTGGCATCTTCTTTCCTATTCATGTATTAGTCATGTGAAGTGAAGCTGGCTGTATTGGCAGCATACGAGATCGACGTCAAGAATCGAAAGTCCTGTGTTTCATCTGAAAGATCGAGATCCTCGCCGCCACCAGTCCGTGGCATCACATCTTCGTCTGCGTCGGCCATGTCGAAGTTTGACCACGAGATGCTCTTTTACTTGGATCCACATACAAAAGATGTGTGGACGCGAAGAGTGAGTTCGTGAAGTGCAATTTTTAGAAGCTCTGTGAGCTGATGACTGTCCACGAGGGCGCTCGGGCCACTCTCGCACATTTCCTCGACACCTCCGCCTTCACTTTATCTTCTCTCCACATCAAACATCAACTTCAAAGAAAAATTCTTGGTCGAAGGGCAGGTATCAGGATGGCTATTCTCTCGCACGACGACGATCTTCTCATCATCGTACGACACCTACGACACCCAACTCGAGAACCTTCACCACATGCTGATAGAGACAGCTACTCCGAAATCTGAAGAATGCAGCAGCCACTTTCGGCGAGGGTACATTACCGTACGAGAGTGTACGAGCCACCATTGAAGAGCATCTCCAAGAGATGAGAAACAGAGGCCAGACCACCAACATCACCAAAGCTCGAGCAGGTCAGAATCAGGATTCGCAGCAGAATTCAGACGACGATCTTTTTCTTCCTGAAGCATTCGAAAAGCTGGCAATTCGATCCAAATGAACTTGAACGGGTAACTGTTAAAACGTTATGAGGTACTCAGTGGCTTGATTTTTCTATCTAGCCAGCAGCAGGTGTTAAGTACCTGCTGCAGAGGGTTTGCTACATGCACAAACAGAAGATGTGAGAAGAGTCACAATCAACAGTAACATGGCTTCACTGAGGATGCAACTGTAGCAAAGCATTGTGGACTCATATCCATTTGCTGTTCTCGCAAGCAACGAGCACTTCCAAAAAGTCAATTACGACCGCATGTAGTGCCAAACCGGCGACTGGACCATCACCAATCTGTCAGATCAAACAGTCTGCAAAGTGGACTTCTCGTTGAGAGCTCTCTTCCGAGGAAGGCAGGCCGAGCACACCTGTGCCATTGCAGACCCTTTGACTTGAAATGCGGGCTGGTCCAGTAGGAGCAAGCGGATACTGAAAGTACCTTCGGAAGCAGTGATGAGCTACGTCAGAAGTGCTATTTGCAGTCATGATGTAGAAAGCTCGGCTTTTGACATGACACCATGGCACTCCAAAGTCGAAGGCATGTAATATAATCCAGGCATCCTCAAGGTGTGAACAAGAAGATGACAAGAGCAAAAGCGGACGAGGATCTCAATAGGGCTTGGTAGCTTACTATGGCGAAGACAGAGTCTCTCACCTCGCCGACGGGAGTAGCAAACTCATGGGACACAAATCTCGAATGGTTGGAGCCGCGATCGAATACAGGCCGGAATGTGCAGCGCATATCCGCCATTGGAAAGATTGGGTCGCCAAGGTCGACAATACTACCGCTCCTGGTGCCATCACTCAATACCGGTTCCAAGACCTTCACGAGCGTGTCAGGGATTTCTACAGTTCCTTCCGGGTCTTGGTCGGTTGCAGATTCGTCGTGATTATATTCATTTTCCACCAGAGTAGTCCCGAAGAAAACACTCCTCCGCGCCCTTTCGCATGGCTTGACAGAGGCCATCAGCTGCTGTACAGGAAGAGGCAGGAAGGGTACGAGCGACTCGCAGATTGCCGTGAAACCAATGCGGAATTTCGTTCTCGTATCAGAGCACCACGTGAACGTTACAGCCAAGGAGATCTGCATTGCGAAAGACTGGTGTATTGTACGCTGTGGTCTGTAGCGATATTTGTTGAATTCACATGCATAGAGTCCTGCCATCAGACTCGAGAATCGTCCTTGCTCGCTTGTGCCGCTTCTCCCGTGGCAAGGGTATACTGTAGTAATGCGCATGCACGGTGGACGGAGGCCGTTCTAAAGTGACCGCAATCTCATCCCAAGGAGTTCGCTTTGCCCTCACTTCAACCAGTCGTGCATCATCTTGTTGAGTCCAAGATTTTCGCTGACCAGCAAATGAGCTGATACTGCGGCGTCTTCCACCGACGGCCACGGTGGCTCGGCCGAGCACTACGCCAATCTCGCCGTGGGAGGCGCCAGACTCGGCCATTTTGACGACAATCGCGCTATCCTCATCAGACCACCACCGCCTGCGCTGAATACTTGAGGTCGACTGGCCGATTGAGATCTTCTGGTACCTCTGTCGCACCGCTGCCGCCGATCGATTCAATTGCTTGGCGATCTCGGTATAGCTGCTTGGTGGGTGAACAGTCTTTCGTAGTCGACGAATAAGTTCATCATCTGCCAAGCTCCAATCTGGAGGAGAAGTGGTGGTGGCATGAGAACGATAGCCCCGCGTTAGAGAGGGCTGCGATCCACGCTCGGGTTTCACTTGCGAGATGTCTGGGATTCGTCTCGTACGGCCATCCTGGGCAGTGAATGGCCGCCCTGACCGATGCTTTGCAACGTACCATATGCACAGATTGACGGCACTGAAGACTGCATCAGAGTAACCTGCTTATGATCTGAGGGCGACGGCCCTTTCCTTCTCCTCGATTGTCCACAAACTGCCTGCCGACCGGAAGCGCAGCTGTGAGCATTGCGCAGCTGGTCGACAGCTCACAGCAGAGACGGCAGATCGTTTGAGGAACGTGAGCCAAAAAACCTGGGTGCGCATGCTTAGGAGCATTGCTCACGGGCTGTCCCAGGTGAAGTGCGAGGCGTCAGGTGCAGGGGAGCTGGGAGGCAAGGAGGATTGCAGGTGGAGTTTGTGCTCAGCGTGCCGAGCCTCCCGCTGAGCAGGGTGGAGTCAGCCAACAGAACTGTGAGAAAGCCGACGTGAACAATCTTGATTGATCACAACTCGATTCGACTCCACCTCCACCCCTGCTGGCCACACGCACACTACGGGTCCGAGGGTCGTCGGCGGCAAACAGACATGGAGGAAATACGGGCGTCTCTTCCTCAACGCACTCCTCACCTTCGCTGACCGCCTGTCTCCGCCACTATCTGCTGCAGCGCTTGTCCGCCACAGGCCCGATGGACGGCTTCAGTCTCGCTCAGCATGACCTGGTCCGACGGTGGTTCGCGAAGTTTTCCTTGCGGCGCAAATTGACGACAGAAAGGACTCCAACCCAACACCAACCTCCAAATCCTTACCGTCGCTCTGCCGTTCTTGGACTCTGGACTTTGGGTCTGCTCAACCTTCCAGTCTTCACCGGGCGATGCGTCCTCACGGCACTTCGCATGACCGATACTCATCGCGCCTGGGAGCAATGGGCCAAAAGTACATTTCCCGGCAAATGCCTGTCTTTCCCTCTAGACCGCATAGGCTTAAAGCAGAGGTTTCTGCGGATTCGCAGCTCGATGGTACGCGATCTGGATATCAAGAAATGGTTACCTCTACTTGCTTTTCAGACTACTAGCTTTGCTGAGGGACGGTATTGGACCTTCCTGACAGCGAGTTTCGTCCACCTAGACCTCGGGCACATTGTGGCAAATTTGACCTTCCTGAGCCAGATTGCGCCTGTATGCGTCGAGATTCCTGGCTTTAGCGCACTACACGCCTTCGCCGTTACCTTCATCGCTAGTCTGGCTGCATCTCTATCAATGCTGGCCCACAACCGCTTTTATCCAATGAAGCCTAGTTACCTGTTCTTTCCCGCAAAAGTGCCCACAGGAATGGGATTTAGCGGTGTCATCATCGCTTTCCTCGGGATGGCTGTAATGTGTTCGCCGAGTGCACCCATACCCATACCTGGCGTCTCACTTCCAGTACCTGTCCCATGCTGGGTCGTCGCTAGTGGCGTGTTGATCACGGATGTTGTGGGTCTACTTCAATCAATGGGTCTTGGATCGGCGCGACCAGGAACGCCACCAAAGCAGCTTGTAGGCCACCATGGCCACTTGGCAGGTTTCCTTGTTGGTGGGCTGTATTACCTGCTTGTGTTAAAGTCACGGTCCCGTCCACCAGCATCCAGTGAACTTAACGGCAGCAAACACTCGGTAGACGGCAACGAACTGGCTGATCAAAAATCTTTCATAAGTCCAAGCAAAAGCCCAATAATGAGAGATTCCATGATGTAGTCTCCAGCTGGAGGACAAGACGAGAACAGCCGGAGGTCAGCGTCAGCAGCGGATTCGAGTGACATCGGCAAGTCGCCGATCTCAAATCGAGGCGTGTTGGCCACGCCATAGTAGACAGACCACTGTAAGGCGTAAAGCAAGCGAATTTCATCCTGCTGTGACTAGCCTTGCTTTAACCGACCTCCCAAGTCTGTATCATTGTTATCACCAACTACTCCTCCATTGCTCCCTCTATTCTGCGGGTAGGTAATGCAGCATTGCTGGCATTGCTGTCCGATCATTGGTCGTTTATACCAGTTTCTTGCAACACCAGCCAATGCTCATGACTTCGTGACCGCCTGATCGCCATGCCTTGAACCAATAACTTCTCTTATTCTCTCCAGTAGTTCTGACACTGTGAATGGCTTTGGCATCACCGCGTCAAACCCGGCTTCCATCGCCCGCTCGACTTGTTCTCGCCGGACATTTGCTGTAATCGCTATCACTGGAATAGATCGAGTAATAAGGCCTTCCTTTTCCAAGCGGCGTATGTTCTCACAGCACTCCAGACCATTCATCACTGGCATTTCCCAGTCCAGCAGTATGACATCCACTTTGATGTTTGCGGTTTGACTTGCCCCGCCCGCCCAACAATCAGATTTTTGAAGAATTGAGAGAGCTTCACGACCATGGTTTGCAACGGTGACTGTGCATTTTGCGGAGCGGAGCTGCTTGCTCAAGATCTTCTGGTTGATCAGATTCTGCATGATGTCGTTAGCCACAAGGTGGGATTTAGAGTAATGAATTGAGAAAAGCGACAACTCACATCTTCAACCAGAAGCAAATCATACATGTTGACACCTGGCTCCGTGGGAGGTCTCGTCAAGGTTGGTCGTTTAGGTCCGCGCTCTTCTCCTTCTTGCAACGATGAATCCATAGAATTGTTGAAGTCGGAGCTCAGAGCGCGTGCGGGGAGGCCAGATCTGTCACTTGCTCTTCGGGGAAAATGCGACAAAGTCGTCGGTTGAGGACTCGCGGGTGGAGGCTCTTTGGCACGCCTGGTCTCAACGTAGAATCCGAACACGGATCCTTCTCCCGGGTTGGACGCCACACCAACACCGCCATCTTGTTTTTGAACAAGTTTATGGCAAATGTATAGACCAATACCACTGCCACCATACTCAATATGCGTGCGAGCATTCGCTTGACTGAAGCGCTTAAACAGCTTCTTCATCTCATCTGGAGTCATACCGGTTCCGGAATCTTGAACGTAGAACCAGAGATATAGTAGTTCTTCGCCGTCACTGCGTGGTGGTAAGATACTGTTCATAGGACGGTCACTTTGGGCAACGCTCCATTGTAGTTGTCCGAAGTCAGTCTGTATCACCGGCGGCACACTTTCGGAAGCGCCGTAGTGCACTCGAATTCTGCGAGTTGGGCGATTCACTGTAAACTTAATAGCCTGCACCTCAACGTTAGCATAGCGATAACGATAGATTGCGGCAATCTTACATTGCTGAGCAAGTTTATCAGCACTTGTGCCTGTGAGGGAAGGTCAGCAAGCAGCATCTCGGCTAATACACAACACAGATCAATTTACCAGCCGAGACGGATCTATCAAAGTGTGATCTATGCCGAGCTTGTCATATGAAGGCTCTCGTGTGGCCTCGATCGAGGTCCCGCTTATCTTTACTTCGCCCGAGAACATTTTGAGCGTGGAATGCACGACCGAGCTAGGGGAATGGGCAATCGGGGTGAAAGAGAGCATATCAGACTCAAGTCGGCTCAGAATGAGTACATCATCAATGATACGCTTTTGGTGAGCAGCGCAAGCAAGGATAGTGTTGGCGGAGTCAACACTGCCTTTCAACAGAGCCAGATAGGCGTCTTTGGTGTCCTCGTGCGGCACTTTCATGCTTCGAGAGATGTCGTCCGCCAACTGCAGTATTGCTGTAAGTGGATTGCGCCTGGATTTGTTAGGATATGTACTGATTTTCTTCGTTGCCACGGAGAGACTTACATCTCATGACTAGTCGTATCGATGAATTCCTAGAATATGTCAGCGGATGTGTAACACGACATGTACGAGAAGAGCATTGCCGACCTCTTGCTGACGTTTTGCCAAAAGAGCTGCGGCAGCCACTCGCGCCTGCACGTTTTCTGCCCACTTCTGTTGTGAGATATCAAGAATGTAGGACATGATGAGCTTGACGGAGCCGTCTTCCCCGATCAAAGGAAAAGTCGAAGTCAGAATCCATGCCGAGCATTCCTCTGCATCTTCAGTAGGTGGTTTCCAAGTCCGGCGCAAGCGAATCTCTCTTACTATCCGTTGAGATCCGTCCAACAGTTGACTCAATGCTTGTTTTGTTGTTTCCATTTCATCCGGATGTAGTGCATTGTAGTAGTCCTGGCCAATCTCATTAGCAGTCGCTTATGGAGACACTTCTTCCCTCTTACACTCATGTGCGGCTTCGCCCGATCGTGGCCGGTGATCTCGTAAAATTGGTCGTTGGCGAAGTGTATCATTTGGTCTGGACCGACCTGATACACAGTATGAACAAGTCAGCTTATGGCACCACGAAGCGCCAGAAGTGCGGCTTTGAGACTGAAATTGACGCACCTGACACATGCCTACAGGTGCATGCATTGCCATATGCTGCAGCCTGTTCTCACTATTCGTTGCTCGCTGCTCTAAAATTTGCTCCCGTGCCTGATATTGTTCCACCGAAATTGAAGCGGCCCATTTGGCTTCTATCTGTCTTGCAATGTCCACAATGCTGCGTTCAGTATCTTCATCATACAGTCTGCGAGGGTTCGTGGCCACCACGAGAAAACCGAGAAGGGTGCCTCCGCTAGACAAGTGAAGGACTACAATGTCTCGAGATGGCTCGCCGTAACCACACCATGATACTCCCTCCAGCGTTCCCACGGATGCAAGGCTGTTGTCAGATTGGCTCAAAAGGACCGGCTTGCCGGTCTGGCGAACCCGCCGAAAATGCTCGATGAACCCAGTCCTGCTTCTCTCGAGGATTGCTTCCCGGGGAGCGCAGGGATGATCGTCTGGGACTGCTATCCTCCCAACGCAATGTAAGTTGGATTCATCATCGGTCTCGGTATCGACGTAGGAGTAGAGCAAACACATCGGTATGTCTTGAGGATTATCGCGGAGCGCACCCACAACCAGAGTGACAGTCTCGTAGACCGAATCAGTAGGCATGGCCGCAATGTTCTCAGCCACAAGGCGACGGCGCTCATGCAGTATCCTATCGGTGTTTTCGTAGACGGTGTTGTAAAAACCTCCGATTTTACCATCATCGTCCCTCAGAGGAATGAATTGCCCGATCCAGTATGTCTCTTCTGGAAAATTGCCCTTTCGCTCGGGAAAGAGCAATATGTTGTCCACATCGACAGTCTGTGCAGACGCTGCAGCTTGGTCGAACACTCCCTTCATCTGAGGCCAGAGCTCCGGGAAGCCATCCTCGAAACCTCTGCCGAGCAGATCAGGATGAGCTCTTCCGGCGGTAACCCCAAACTTTTCATTATATCTGCATGAAAAGTCAGTAATGTATGTCATTACAGTACATCCTCTTCACAAATTGAAGTAGGATCGTCTCAGGAGGGAGCTGAGACTTCTGCCTGTCCTTCCAGCTGGATTGCGCGGATGAATGCGGTAGACGACGCATCCTACTTCGATATGTGGGAGTCTGTGGCAAAAGATCTCATACATAGCAATCTTTCGTTCGCCCCAATATATACAAGCTGCTCTGCTGTCTGTGAATACCATGTAGACATAGTTTCGGAGTGATAGTGGCCAGTCTAAGATGGGTCCAAGTTTTGTCGAACCAAAGTCTGCCTGCCTGAGAAAATTGACATGATCGGAATCTGGCAGTGCATCCGTCCATTTTGCGTTGGTGGGGACGACAGCGGTGTCGTCCGCCACCATGATGACAGCGCTGCAACGGCCACGAGAGAGGGGAGGAGACCGAAAGGAATCATCGGCTAAACTCCGCGACCAGGGTCAGATATCGCCATGTGAGTGAATGAATGCATAGCTTCGATTCGAGAAGTGATGCGCGTCAGATCTCAGATCTGAGATCTCCAAGGATTCTTCCAGGTTGACGACGCGCGATCGAAACAACGGGAACGTCGCGCGTCGGCCCGCAAAATCCAAGCTGCACAATACCACATTTAGCCGGGGAAGGAATGTGAGTGGAGCCGAAAGCCTACAGGTGCAGAAATCTATGACGATGTCAAGTCATGGGCGTCACATTCGCGGACACGACATCTTGTGGTGCTGAACACGACCATTGAGTTGGACTACAAAGCCGATATTTGCACTGCAATTCCGCACAGAGTGATCGAGGCAATAGTCGACTGGGTGCACTCACGAGTTCAAGATGTTGGCACAAGGCGATCGGAGAGCTTGGATGATGCTGCTCTGATGCGTACATTTCGCGCTAAAGTTATGCGATGTGCACCAAGATGCTGGAGATGTTGGTACTGATCCTTCGTGTGCATCTCTTCTTGCACGCAGCGCCACGAGGTCTGCTGATCAAAGCTTCCACCGAGGGTTTTCAAACCGTCATCTTCACACCATGGATGACTCGGCCGCTGTTCCCCTGTTGAGCCACGCAGCGGACTCTGCTATTCAGCATAACATTAACCTTGCACAGTCCAACACCATGGAAAGTGCCTTGAGCGAGAAGCCTCTGACCCCAGTTGAGCAGAAATGCATTCTCATCGAACGCGAAATTGATGCAGCGGGCATGGGGAGGTATCAATGGTATATCTGGTTTCTGTGCGGCTTTGGATACCTGATCGATCTCCTCTGGGCTCAAGCTTTTGGCCTCATTCTGTTGCCCCTCCAACAGGAGCTTGGCTTCTCGGGCAACGAACAAGGCAACATTTCGGTCGCATTCAGCTCGGGTCTTACAATTGGTGCCTTTACCTGGGGAGTAAGTATAACTCGATGCAGGTAGAAGCACAGAGATGCTAATGTTGTAGGTTCTTGTCGATATCATCGGCCGAAAATGGGCTTTCAATCTCACTTGCTTGATTTCTGCTGCTTTTGGGCTTGGGTTGGGCGGATGCAACAGCTATACTGCCTTCCTGGTGGTCACGGCATGTGTCGGATTTGGTGTTGGCGGTAATATACCGATCGATACCACGATTTGTCTGGAATTCATTCCGAGCAACAAACGTTTCCTGCTGGCATTGCTGTCCATATTTCAGCCCATTGGCGTTGTTGTGACTTCCGCCGTGGCCTATGGATTTATCCCCAATTACTCATGCAGTCCGAACTTTAGTGAACCGAATCCATTGTCGCCGTGCAATCAAGTAGCTGCCGGACAGCCTTGCTGCTTGCCGAAAGATAATCGTGGCTGGAGGTACTTGTTGTTTACCCTTGGGTCAGTACGCCACATATCTGCCTAACACGGCCATTGTCCGCTGACCTCGTAAACTTGAAGTGCAATCACGCTGCTTGCCTTCTTCCTTCGATTCGTGGTGTTCAACTTCCAGGAATCGCCAAAGTTCCTGGTCCACCAAGGCAAGGACGCTGAAGCGGCGAAAGTGCTCCAGCATATTGCAAAAGTAAATGGGAATAAGTGTAAGTTGTCAAGAATGCTCCAAAAACCCTCTCCTGCAACACGAACCCATGCTGGTGATTGACATCCTGCACTTAGGTTCAATCTCACTTTCCGACTTTACAGCTGTGGATGATGATGCAGCTCCTGACAAAGCACCATTTGAATGGCACCAATGGGAAGCTTGGAGCACGAAGCTCGCGGTCGAGCGAGCACGATATGGACAATTGTTCCAGACTTGGCAAATGTCTCGACTGACAATCTTGGTGTGGCTAACGTATATCTGTGATGCTTCTGGCTTCACCCTGGCAGGTAACCATAAACATTACTCAATGCATATGAATACCCACTGATGTAATCCACTTGTAGGCACATTCCTTCCTGCCATCATTGCTATCAAGAACTCCGATCTTAATCTTTCTCTCGAGTTCACTTATCGCAGCTATTTTGCGATATACGCTCCGGGAATTGTTGCCGTGGCGCTGGCCGCTTCCATGACAAAGTTCCCGCAAATAGGAAGACGGATGACCATGATATTTTCCTCGGCGCTAATGGGTATCTCAATCATTCTCTTCAGTCTCGCCAATGGAGAAGCCTCGAACATCGGACTCAATACCATGGAGTACTTCTTCCAGAGCATGTTCAATGCCGTGCTGTACGGTTGGACACCAGAGGTCTTTCCTACGTCTGTGCGAGGCACTGCGAGCGGGCTTGCTAGTTTTTGGGGCCGACTTTTCTCAATCATCACGCCTATTATAGCCGACTCCATCCTGCCGGCGGAGGGACTTAAGAATGAGGCGGCAGTGAAGAAGATCTTGTATTTTGCGGGAGGTATTACGATGGGATGTGTTGTCACCATTGCGTTGATGCCACATCAGGCACTCGGACGGAAGAGACGGAATTGACGCTGAGGTCATGAGAGCGGATGTGAACGAGGATCATTGCCCTCCCGTTCCCGCGATTGGGAAGCTAGACTCCGGTCCTCTTCATCGACCTGGACAGGGCTCTATCGGTACTGCACGTGCCTCGCGACATGCTTACGCTCAAGGGACTGAGCCTACGTGCGTGATAACGATCAAGCACGTCGCAATCAATAGGCGAAGTTCGCTTTGAAACGATCAGACAGGGCGAAGCGATCGTTCAAGGCGGACAAATATTCTCAGCTCCGCCGCTCACCGGAGTGCAAGGCAAGGAGTCATTGTTAGCGGCGCTGCAATGTGGAGTCTTCATGATGTGATGAAATGAAATGAATAACCCGCAGATCTCTTTCTCCCTTTCGCCACCCCGCCTGAAACATTTCTGCGACCCATTGATCGCGTGACACGAGCACCAAGCCGTCTTAGCATCTTTCAGGCCACAGAAGTGGACTCAAAGCTGGGCCTGGTATGCAATCTAGGATGTCATTGGCGTTGAGGTGACTTCTCACTCCCAAGATAGACGCTTTTCCGTCGCCAGGTGAATTGAGACTAAGGTACATTAAGCCGCCGCTCTGCCGCTGGGCTTAGAATGCCAGGACTGTTGGGACCTCTAGTTTAATTTGGCAACAGCTTTAAATCGTCAGATCGGTTCTGCTTTGATCTTGTACGTCTCGTGAGGAAGTACAAAGGGCGTGATTTAAATGCTTTCATCAACACGTTTGCGTTTACAAGACAACTCTCCAGGCAAGGGAACAGGGGACTCATCCACCACACGCAAGGTCGGCGCAATACCTCCGGTGGCGCCGATGTCCAGCCCAGCACCAATGAGAGGAGAGGTGCCTTTTCCCAGCGAAGCTCCGTCGATTACGAAGTTCGGAAGCTACAACAAACAGTGGGAGTCTCTTGGACCAAAAGATGCAGACATTTCCCTCCCATCTCCAGACTTTACGCGCATCGGTTTCCTCAAGCTTGAAGGAATCGGCGGCAATGAGGACATTCGCGCGCGATGGGGACTTCCGATCCGCATTAACGTCAACACAAAGGTCTTTTTCATCGAAAGCTTCGACTTGGATTACAAGATCAAGCCCAAGGATGAGCGCCATCCGGAGAGCACCCAGCTTATCACATTCACCATTACTAACGAGGTAAAGGATATCGAGAAGCTCATTCGACATATCAAGCTCAAGGAAATGTCGCGTTGGCATCCCGATCGATTGAACAAGCGGACTGGCACCCAAACAGGACTTGACGAGAACAAAGGTGTGCAGAAAGGTGTGGTTAAAATTCCGAATTCGAACAGCGGTTCAGGAGTTGCTGGAGGAATGCGAGAAGTACGTGCAGTGGGTCAAGAAGGGTGAGGGGAGGCTAAACAAGGATGAGAAGCAAAAGGAACAGGCATTTGCTCGAGGTAGTCGAGGCAGAGGTCGTGGTCGGTCGGGGTGGCGGTCGGGGTGGGGGCAGAGGCAGGGGCAGCGGGCAGTGAAGACATTGTCCGTCTGCCTGACAGCAGAAGAGAGTGGATCAGGAATCACTTGGGGTCGTAGATGGAGGAGGGAAGGTGAAAGCGGTGGATCAAGGAAGCGATGGCAACATGCAATGGAAAGCGGGACAAACAGCCTACCAGAAGCCACCGGGCCAGCGTTCAAATAGCTCGAGATTACTGGGCGTCGATCGGGCAGAATGTACACGAATCACACTACGTTCATAAAGCAATGGAGAGTACCCATAGCTCCAAGCCTTTTCATCCTCAACTTGCTTCCAGGCCGCTCTGCGCTTCGCACCAGAAGCCGCGGATTTGGCCAACTTCGACGTGCAGCTGAGATCGTATATCTTCTGGAGGATGGGGTTGTAGAACAGATAGAGATCCTGGTTGCCAAAGCTGGCAATGAGGCACTCTACTTTGCTCGGCAAGATCCCCACATGTATCTCTTTTTTCGCGAACCGCGTGGAAGACACGGATGGATTTGACCATTCCTGAGGCGTGTCGGCGTGCCGTGGCATCGAAGAGCAAATGGAATGGGTAGGGTTCTAATCTTCTCGAGAAGTCGGATGATGCTTTCCTCCGAGCTGTTCATTTACCTGTACTTGAACTTAAACTTCTTGATGACCAATCATCAAAACGCGTCAAGAACTTTTCATGAAAACGGCGGTACCTGATTGGAAAACTAGACAGATGTCCCACGGAGCCACCAGTAAATGTCTATCCATGCAGGAGGAACACGCAAACCAGCAGCCGTCGTCTTTCTAGCTCTTTGCTTGTAACGGCTAGCGCGGGACGCGGACCCGAGGTAAAGCCGGTAAGTGAAGTACGACAGCCTCACCTGGAGCGACATGACAGAAGATCTGATGATGCCTGAGTAATTAAACGAATGTACACAAACAGTTATTCAGAGCGTTGCTGACTTGGTGAGAGCGTGCGCGGTATTTCTTGCTCCCTCCTGTGGCTTTCGGTCTTCGATTGAATTGCTTGGCAAATGTGGTAGGAAACTTCGTCTGGGACGATAACGATCACATCCAAAGCGAGCGTCGACAGGGAAAAGATGAGCAGAGCACCGAGAAGACTGCTAGCGATCACATCCAAAGCGAGCGTCGACAGGGAAAAGATGAGCAGAGCACCGAGAAGACTGCTAGGCTTCTCCGTCCCCAGCGGACTCTCCACAGCACGCTTTGACGCCTCAAATTAACACGGCAAAAGAGAAACATATACCGGCACTGTTTCGTGATGATAGCCAGTACGAAGCGGTGAAAAACACCGTAAGCGACGCAAGGCTTGGTGTTTGGCCATAAGTCTGCTCATACCCCATCCCGCTCTTGTGACCGTCCCACCCACAACAATTCCCAGTGGAAGAAACCGCGTTTGTTGTGATTACCTCATGCGCACTCTCCATCATAAGTGCGCGCTATCTCTCACGCTAAGAATTGAGCATAAAACCCCTTCTCTTCTCTTTCAATCTTCTCTTCTTCTTTCCTCATCACTGACACAAAATGTCCCTGCCTTGGGTATCAATCCCAAGGTATAGGCTTGGCTCTTGCTGTGGTTCAGAAGAAAAACATGCGCCTTTCGGTGGATTCTTGAACGCTCGTTGATACATGTGCGGTTTTGCAAGAGGCACCGACCCCAAGGGGATCCAGAAGTATGATGAATGGCTACATATCAAATGAACTCGCGTGTCGACCTCCCTTCGGTTTCTCTTGTCTCTTGTGATGCTTTCCACCTCGTCGTGCCTTCTCAGTGATGCCGTGGTAGTAGGTAGTCGTGCTGTCTCGTCCTTGCCGTCGTTGCTATTTGCGTCGTGACTTGCTTGACCGACCGTCGCGCGGCGCGTCTTGACGAGGGCGCAAAGAAGGTGATGGTGCACGCCATCGTGGCGCCTCGAGACCGAGTCGAGAAACTCGCGGGCACTGCGTCTATGGTGGTAATAGATACCGATCGCCGCCCGTGGAAGCGATGGAAACAGGATGGCGGTCCAACGCCGCCGCCGCCATCAAAGCCACTTGACACAGCCGCGCTCCTCTGACGCAGAAGCTGCGGAGGTGCCCGTGAGTCTCAAACTGCTTAGGTTGATCCGCGCGATGCTGAGGGGTCCAAGAACATGTGCTGATTGTTCTTGCGCAGGTTCCCGCGCTCTCACACTCTCAAGACCAGCGACTAGCGACGAACACCTCGCCAGCTAAAACCGCACATCCTAGCAGTGACTTCTATCGACCTGCCATGGGGATTTAAGTCTACCATCATGATTAGTGGGAAGTTCAGATCGCCGCCTCAGCCGACTCCTCAGCTGCCTCTGGCTCAGGACATCCTCGTCAGAATATGGAGCGAATCTGTTGATGTGGGCCGAATCGTGGAGAAGAAGCTCATCGCAAAAGAGCGATTACAAACAAGAACTACACCTTCGCCGGCGTGGCATTTCGCACTGGTCTTCAAAGTGACATGACACCACAAAGAAGCAGACAGCAGGAACCAGTCCGGCGAGGACAGAGCATTTCATTGCCCAAGTCTGGCACACCATGTAACGCGGAAGATGAGACTCACAAAAGCAGGACGGGGCGTGCTCTCGAAGATATCTTGAACACATCTGGAAATAGCCATCAATCCTCCAGTCTCGGACGGAATTCATTACTGTAGCGACACAACATCCACACCCGGGATTTGCCAGTGTGCCGCGCAACCTCACTCCAAACAAACAGTCCCACTTAGCTCACTCCTACCCGAGCTCTTGACCATTGCCAGCACCTCTTGCCACGTATCTTCCTCGTCCACTTCAAGCTTGTTCTCTTCGTCAAAGCTGAACACCACAGCAGCTAGCTCCCTGCTTTGCAATTTTCGCTCAAGCTTTTCCTTGATGGTCTCGAACGCTTGCTCGAAGTCTGTCAATGCATCGAGGTACACCACTTTGCGAGCACCGTCGAATGTAAACCACACTTTAAAGCGGTCAGCGGTTGCTGGAGAGGGAGCGTTGAAACCTGCTGTGATACGGGTCTCAGCCTCGGCGGGCAGACTGTTTCTACCAACACCAAGGGAAGCCGACTGTAAAGATTGCTCCGTACCAGATAGTGCTGGCTGTTCGAGCTGCGAAGCGGCACGGCAGCCGAACTGGTCCAGGAACGATCGTCCTTCTTGAGTGTTCTCCACAACTTCGTCGCTCGCTTGACTTGGGGTAACGTCGGAGTGACTGTTGAAAGACGACCGACGCCGCCGAGCAGGTCCTCGTACACTCGTAATTTCCCGAGCTTTCGTACGGTCGGAGAGAGCCATAGTACGCTGCAAGACTGAGGATGTTTGGGATGGGCCTCCGTCATTGGGCCTGAAAGCTGGAGGACTCATTCTCGTCCTGGTCGTTCTCTTCGAAGACATTATAGCTTGACTGCTGCTCGATTGCCGCTTTCGTTTGCTGCTTTTGATCTCTCGTAGTGGAGAACTTTCACCTGACGTTAGAGGGATGATCCGTGGTTTGTCGCTCTTGAGGAATATTCCGTGCTGTAGCCGCCGTTTACTCTCCAGAAAGACCAGAGCGGAGAATCAGATCCCATCTTCCTCCACTCCGTTGATGGAAGTGGTCTTACGAATGCATAAACCTTCCGTTCGACATGATTGAGTTCTGAGTGCTCCGAAATAGGGTGTAAGTCGTGCAAGATTGTGCAAGGAAAGATCCATGCCTACGCAACCGTTAGCAAAAGCTGATACCTACGGTTTGCTGCTTTTGACGTACATTCTTGGTCATCGAGCTTTGTTCGTACGTATGTTGATCTTCCTTGTTCGTCCACTCAAAAGAGTGACATTTAAGAGAAAGCCCAGTGTCACAGCAGGCGCATTTTACGGACTTTTTATCTTGTCCGGGGTCTTCATCGAAGAGCTATGGTCCCGCAGTGCTGCAATTTGTACCGCCGTACGTCATCTCGAAGTGTTTCTGCATGACTTCGTCCTCACTGAAAAAGCGTCCCACCGCCTTCTTTCTGTCTTCACTGTCGCCCAGCCATATTCCGAGCTGCATCAGGATTCACCCCTCTTCCAAGACCTCTCGACTAGCAATATCCATGCAAACAACACCAAGTTCTTAATTAAATCAGGCTTCATTTGATGAGAATGCGAGTTTGACGAAACTCCCCTATTTGGTTAAATTTAGAGCCGTTTTGGCCAAAAACCGCATTTGACGAACGGGCGGCAACATCCTTCACCCCCCGAAGCAAGAAATCCGTACAACTTGCTCCAAACCAGACATAGTCCAATGGGGCTTGAGCGATAGAGTTTGCGAATTGTATCGCGGAAACTTCTCATGCCTCTCTGGTTAAAATGCTGGTCGAAGATTGCTCCAAACTGCGCGGCCGATGTTCCGTCCTGGCGGAGCAGCTCCATGAGGTCAGAATCGCTCCGGCAAGAAGATTCCTTGCTGCTTTGCTTGACCCGGTCTCGAGAGCCTGAGAAACGACTCAAGTATGCAGAGTGCGCTTGAGGACGTAGTGCCGCGAAAACGGCTCGCTTTTGCATCATGCGTTGCTCACTGGACATCCAGGAATCTGGAAGCTCCTGTATGCTCTCGAAATGTTGAGCACCGTGCGACCATACCGTAGCTGGTGTGCTTGTTCCAAGTGCTGGACACCCGTTGACAGACGTAACCATGATCGTCAAACTTTTCACATCGTTCATGTGAATGCCAAGGAATTGCTGGCTGAGGTAGCTTCCACTTGGGAAGCCTTGTCGAGACCTACTCATGCAGCACCAGACTTTGGATAGGTCTCGCAAAGCCAGATCCTCATGCACTGATTGCCGTCTCTCTGGAACCCCGGTGGGTAGGCTAAGGTGATTTCAGATCGATGCATCTTGCAATTCGCAGCTTGCGCTTGCGGCGTACGTGATAGCTTATGGAGTGTAGGAGTGAACCACTCTCACCTCTATTGAACCAAGGGTGTTGTCGGCATTGCCGTAATGGAGACATGAGCAGAAAGTGGCTGGAAGCATGCCGTCAGCTCAATCGATCGTTGGGCTGCTTCCACCATAACCAAAGCTGCATGTGGCCGAGGGTACGAGAATTATAATATGCAAACTCTGTCGATGTCGTGAATCTTCTTTCGACATGGATCACTCAATTTTGAGAGCATCGGTATCCTCTGTACACATCAAACCGTCCCAAAAGTAGCAGACAGATGGAGAGGAGCACATGGTCCCACGGAACCAGACCTTTGACGCACTGGCAGCTCTATCCTTGGCAGCTCTTCATCTAGCTGTAGTCTGATTCTAGCAAGCTAGCAAGCCCAAAGATTGCCAAAGAGTGCCGCCTGGAAAGTCAACAGCATAAGGCCCAAGCAAAGATGTACCTTATTAGTGTCATGATTCAAGAAATACCCTTGCCACCTCCTCCCACTATCATGCAGAAAGCTGTTGACTTGCCGAAAGACTTGTTGAAAGGCAAGCAGGCGAGCAAGTGTGGCAAGTTAAGGCAAAGCCTCTTGAAAGAATGATAGTCCTAGAGCATGTTGTCATTGGCGCTGAAGTACTCAGTGGACTTATGGTAGTCGAGATGCGTAGCGGTCTGGAGTGTCTATACAGCTCAACCAGAGATGCAATGATGATTTTGATGATGATGGTGGTGGTGATGGCGGTGGTGATGGTATGAAAGTTGATAAGTTCAATTGGAGAGAAGCTCCCTCCGATAGCGGCAACATCTCGCCCCACTTCCACGAACCCTAAACAATGCAGACATTCACTTGCACATCTCCCCTTCCTTGCCGCCAATGGCAGTCTCGCTACGCCATACCACCTTGGCCTCACGGGGTCACTCACTCCTCAAAGCCAGCGCACCATGCCAACAACTCCCTCAACGACAACGACAATGGCGGCGATCATTCCAGACCTCCCCACCTCCCACCAAATCCACCATCCCCAACTTTGCCTTTGCATTTGAGTAAGAGTCAGGGCCAATACGACTTCCCCTCTTCTATCTCGTACTAACCTCCCCTCCAGCATCGATGGCGTCCTCCTGCGCTCCTCCGCCGCGCTCCCAGGAGCCACCAAAGCCCTCAAATACCTCCAATCGGAACGCATCCCGTTTATCCTCCTCACCAATGGCGGCGGAAAGTCAGAAGCAGAGCGTGTTGCAGACCTCGAAGACAAGCTAGATGTCCCGCTTTCCACAGACATGTTCATCCAATCCCACACCCCATTTGCGGAGATGGACCACCATCACGGCAAGACCGTGCTGGTTTGTGGAGGAGACTATGATAAATGTCAAGAGGTAGCTAAGGGATATGGATTTGAAAGCGTGGTAACGCCGGGAGACATCGTCACTGCATACCCAGATATCTGGCCTTTCGCAAAGGTCTTCAAAGACTACTATGCGGGATTCGCGAAGTCGTTGCCGAGTCCCATTGCTACGAAGGTGGCGGATCTGAAGGAGAGGTTGAAGATCGATGCGGTGTTTGTGTACAATGATCCCAGAGATTGGGGACTGGATGCTGCCATCATTCTGGATACGCTGCTTTCCCATCAAGGATACATCGGGACTCTCTCGCCCAAGAACGGCGACAAATCCCTCCCAAATAACGGCTACCTGCAAGACGGGCAGCCGCCGTTGTATTACAGTAATCCGGATCTCTGGTGGGCGAGCTCTTATCATCTTTCTCGTCTCGGACAGGGAGGGTTTGCAGCCGCATTTGATGGATTGTGGGCAGAAACCACGGACGGCGCGAAGCTGTTGGGCAAGCAATTCTTTGGGAAGCCGCATCAGGGCACTTATGACTTTGCTGAAAAGAAGCTACTGCGGCATCGGAAGATGTTATTTGGACAGGTCGGGTTGAACGATCCGTTGAAGAGGGTGTATATGGTGGGCGATAATCCGGAGAGTGATATCCGTGGTGCGAATAACTTCAAGTCTGCACATGGATGCAAATGGACGAGTATCTTGCTCAAGACGGGCGTCTATCAGGAGGGAACGAAACCGAGTTGTGAGCCGGATATTACTGTGCAGGGCATTGCTGATGCTGTGGAGTGGGCTGTGGAGGACGCGAAGAAGAACAGGTAATGTCATGATGCTTCATATGGGTATGGTCGATTGGAATAGACATTAGAACTGTAACTTTTAAGAAACATACCATGCGGACACTTGCGGATCGGGCAGTGTGCACTTTTGCTCAACTGGTGCTCTTTTGAGACGACCATATGCAGGGTCTTTGCATGGCGGTGGTCTGAACCTGAGCAAAGCTGAACATATTGACCTTCGACTTCCCGTTTCACTTCTTCTTCCTCTTCTAGCTTCCTACCCAGTTGCGAATGAGGGCTGAGATCCCTCATCGAAACGAGCTCAGTGTAGCAGTATCATGAAGCTCACTGGGACAACAAAAGGAGACATGATCAGCTCACCGCTTCCAGCCCTAATCTCGGAGCCGAAAGTAGAAAGCTTTTCGAGACAGATATGTTCGTGGCTTGCTTTAGCGCTGACTCCTCGGAATTGGGAATGTGACAATGATCGCTCGGAGCTGGGAATGCGGCTGCCCTCGCTCGGAGTTCGACTTGTCGATGTCTATAAGAAGTCTGTCCGAACCATGTGCAGCTCTTTACTACTTCTCGCTGGTCGACTTTTGTTCTCCAATGACTACTATCCAGTCAGTCATTGTTCGGCACTCGCGCATTCACTCGTTCGAAGTGCCAAGACTGCAAGCTACCCATCTCACCACATGAAACGACAGACATGGAGCAACACCAACTGCTGCTTCAACAAGTTCTGCTTATTATCATTGATGCCAGATGGATAAAGACAACATGAGCAGACATAACATTGCTTGAACTGAACAGACACATCTCATTCATTGAGCTCGTTATTACGACAGGTCTAGCATACCATCGCTGGACACGCAATCTGCGTACCGTACGGATCAGGGCCACTAATGCCAGCGATCTGGAAGACGGCGTTGATGACACCTCCGATACCCTCTCCAGCAATGAGACCGGCAGCAATGGCATAGCCGTAGACGTCGAAACTTTTCGGGTTGCGCTTAGCCCAGAAGTAGCATGGCACTGCACCGATAAGCATAGCAAGACCGTAGTAGGTCTGAGGAAGGACAAATGCCAGGCCGATGCACATCATCTGTGAACAAGTTAGCCGAGGACTCCTTCAACAAAGAACTCTCTCAAGAGGAACCTACATTGGGGTGGTAGACGCGGTACTTCTCCCAAGTCCCGGTGTATGCGTAGTGGCGGACGATGACCATGGCAGCTCCGAAGACTGAGAAGATGATGGCGAAAATACCACTGCTGGTTGGGACTGGGAACGTTGGATCCGTCATGGCAACCGCAACTGCACGCCAAGCAGCAACAGAGGGTGCACCGAATGGGCAGGTATCAGGGTCAAGCTGCAGAATGCACGGGTATGCCTTGCCGAAGAGGATGAACAAAGCGGGTGCCAAGAAGACAGCCACAATCGTTCCGAGACCCTGAGCAATCCACTGCTGCTTAGGAGAAGTCTTGAGCAGGAAGCCGACACGGAAGTCTCCGACCAAATCACTGGCCTGGTTGGCACCAATGGATGCGAGTGAGCCTCCGAGCAAGTTAAGCTTCAGAGCTCGCTCCTGGGACCAACCTTCACCCTTGGTGGCGCCACCGAGAATGATCTGCGAGGCCTTTGACGCGGCGGTGAGAGGAGTGATGTCAGTAACACCGGCACATTGCACAGCCAAGATGGAGAAGAAGAACGCCAGAAAGATGGACAGCAAGGACTCGCCGACGGGCATGTCAAACTGCAGAGCCATCACCACGCAGGACATGATGATGATGAAAACCAAGAGGGGTGCCCACATCCACCACTTGACGAGCTGGTCGTCCGTTGCAAAGTCCTCGACAAGGTCGACAGACTGCTGTTGCGACTTCTTCTGCAGGGAAGGAGAGTTCTTGCCCATCATGTTGAGACACTTGTTGATTCCGGCGCAGCTTGCGCGGTGGACAGCTTTGCCGACATGGATGAAAATCTTGTACTGGAGACCAAGCTCAACGAATGAAACCACAATCATGAGCAGGACACCAGGCCACAGGAGCCAGAAACGAGGGCTGGGCATCTCCTTGTTCGAGGCCGCAGCTCCGAGAGAGGCGAAGTTGGTGAGCGGCGCCCATTTCTCCATCCCTGGTTCAACTTCGGTGAGGCCTGCGAGAGCCTGCGCCGAGTTTGGGTTGTATGCCTGGGTACCGAAAGCAGCACCGTAGTGCACGAGAGTGGGACCGATGATACCCCAGGCAATGATAGAACCAGCGTAGAATGAGATGGCAGTGTTTAGCCCAACAAGCATACCAGCTCCAATGAAGGCAGGAGTCCACTCGATCAACCAACCCCAGCTTTCGATGGCCAAAGCCGAGTTGCTGTGACCGGACCAGATGTAAAACCATGTAAAAATGTGCCAATCCCAGAGGATCCCGGTAGCGTATTGGGAAATAACGCGGAGGACGACAGCAATCGAAAATGCCCAACCAAGAGCCCACATCTTCATCTTGGCGAGTCTCTCACCAGTCGCAGCCACGTGCATAGACCGAATGGTCATGGCCGTGGCAGATGGGGTAGGGAAAATCAGTTTCAACTCTCTCGCAAGGTAGATGATGAAGAACTTGCGGACTGTATCATGTCAGCGCATATGCATACATCTTTGGGGAAATGAAAGCTCACGAGGGGTAGACATCAAGAACCCAAAGTAACCACCCACGATAGTCAGGGTGATTAGGCGCGTGAAATCTTTCTCTGGTGTGGAGAGAAGACCAAGTTGGTATAGTGCCGGGATACCGGAAACGAAGACAGAAGACAAGCCACCTGCAGCAGTAGCAGCAGTCTGGACGATGTTGTTCTCGCGAGGTCCGAATTCACCACCAAGAATGGGGAAGTTGGCAGGGAGTGAACGACCCAGCGGCTTGAGAACGGCAAAACCAACAATGGCACCTGTTGATGAATAAGTCAGCATTGTCTGATGAAGACTTGCATCTGATAAGTGGGCACGGACCAAACAAATTTGCTCCAAAGGTCCACCCAGTCTTCAGACCGAGATAGACATTCGAAGCGTTGACGAGGGCACCGCAGACGCATCCTACGAGCATAGCACGGATGGTCACAATCACCTTGCGCTCATCGGGAATGTCGTGGAAAGGCTCAAAAGGGTCGGCGATGGTCTCCTCGTCCCGCAGCTCACTCTCCTCAAGCTCGCCAACATAGACGGTCTTCTCGTTTGCAAACTTCTTTTCGGATTCCGAAGACCGATCTTCAGTCCCAGGCTCTGTGCTAGTGTTGAAGACGTTCTTCTTCTCAGTCAATGGAGCAACCTGGAGTCTATTAGCATGTCGCTTGGCGATGCATGACTAGGCTTGGACGTACTGCTGGGTTGATGTGGCCCATAGGGTCGATCTGACGATCGATAACCTCGTTGACGTTGGCCATGGTGAAGGTCGATGTCTCTGACCTCTAGCCCGGAACAAGAAGAAGTGCGATGAAACACACCAGAACGGAGCTGTGCAGATGTCGGCGGGTGCGATCTACTTATGCCAGGATGTTGTACCAATCTCCGGACCCTGGTCTGCCATGTTGCATCGCAAGGCCCAAGGTCTAGCGGCACAGCTAGCTCGTTGCTTGAGGCCAGCCATTCACAAGCAGCAAGGCGTTCGGCTAGACGAGATAGAAGCTCCATAGAAGGCCTTGACTCCTTCCGTATAGGGAAAGGTTAGAGCAGCCAGCAGTTTGCTCTTGGATCAGCGCACAGGGTTTCATACGATCGGCCGGCCATGCGACTTTGGGGAGGCGAGCGCGTGTGCCCAGACGGCACGATGTACAGTTCAGCCGACTGCAGCTGCTTTTGTGCCAAGCCATTGAGTGGCAGCCATAGAGCGGTTATCTTCCGTATTGGATCCTAGAATGATAAGATCTAGCTGGGGGGCGAATGAAAGATACCGTGGCGTTATCACCAAGACCGGTGGCGGGTTACATTCGGGACTTGAGAATCGGTCGGCACGCGAACATCGCAGCTTGCTTGATGAAGTATTGTGCCTCATGGGAATGCGAGAGCTCCATCCGAACCCCGCCAACGGAGCCGTGAGCTGTGCGAGTGGCGGAAGTTATTTGGCTAAAAGAAGCACACCAAGAAGCAAATCGTGGTAGATGCATAGAGAGGTCTTGGCAGAGACAGCGCCATGAAGCTTATCGTGTTTTGGTATGGTGTTAGTATGACAAGCAGATCGTAACATACCAACGAACTGCCCACAAAGCAGCGAAACATGCCCTTCCAGAGTCCAGGCATCCGCCGAGACTATCATGAGAATCGGAATGGGAGTCACGGCCGCGAAGGACCTGTCACGCTGCGTGCTGAATGCAGTTTGACTTCTCTCATCCTTGTAGCGATAGTTCTATCCAGCTCCGCGGGCTCACGACCGAGATGGGAACCATGCCCGTATCTTCGCGCCCAAAAAGCATCCTGTCGCTGTTGGTACAGAAATCGTATCCGGCAGCGGGTTGGTTGGTATGCAGAAAGGTCTCGATTTCCCCGCAAAGAAACTTGGCGTTCGCTGGAAGACTTTCACGCCGCTCGGAACTCTGCTTTTCTATTCCTGCCATAGCCGTGTTTGAAGCTCGCTATCACATGCTTCTCCTGTGCCTCTTCTTGAGAAACATGCTTCTTTCGGCATCCTCGTACAGACATGAGCTCGCGGCTTGTGCACGGCTATGCTCGGAAGGAACAGGAGACCAGCAATGGAGAGCAGGCACCGAGGGCGTCAGTTCGCGACTCGCATACAGCTTTGGCTTCCTCTTGCGGTGATTTGCAATAGGGTTTGTATTGCAGTTGGGACTCGCTGATATCAACCTGCGCAGAGTGGCTCGTGCGGTATGCCTTGCATGCTCGCGTGCATGTTCGCGTACATTAGAGGGCGTATCTACCGGTTTCTCAAACCTTGAACATGCCCTTTTAAACACTGCAGAGTTTGACTAGCGTGGTAGTAAAGGAGTGATCCGTATAGCCACTATAATACCGCATAGCCTGTACTATTATTAGTTATATTAAACCTTATATTCTCCGTACGTATAATAGCGCGTTTCTCGTATCTAGTATCGCGTAACTCTATCGATTAGTATTAATATAGTCCCTTAGTAAGAGTAAGATAATAAGGATTTAGAGTTATAGTACCTAGTACGTTAATAGTAGCTTAGACAGCTCTCGTACCTCCGGAACCTAGTATATACCGTTAATTTAAATACGTAGTAGGCGGATACTATAATAAGGTAGATTTAGTAAGGTATACGTAGTCCGGATACTAGAGACTCCTTCCTTTTAAACCGTAAAGTAAACTAGACACTTAAAACTAAGTATCTAGAGAACATATAGCGGTATTATAGGCTTATACTCGGATAAATAGCGCGTATTACGGACGCGCTATTTCTACCGGAGGTTCGTCGTAAGGATAGTAAGCTATAATATAGTACTTATACGTATATACTATAGGAAGCGACGTATATTTTATACTAGAGGCTATCGTATCCGGATCGTTAGTATTCGTAGAGCTATCTATTCGGCCGTTACCCTTTAACTATAAGCCGTATATATAATAGAGCGATTCGTAATATCTATAGTCGCTTTAGCGACTTTATTACTTAGTAGCCTAGCCTAATATACTAGAAGCTTAAGTAATATAGCGGGCATAATACTAGAGTTAGCTTTAGTAATAGAAGGTTTTAGGGTTTTATAGACGGGGTTTTTTAAGGATATTATATACCTAAGAATAATTAGTATTAACTACTAACGTAGAGCGGGTATTATAACATAAATAGCCTTAAATACTAAGCGATTACTACGCCGGATAGCCTTATCGTCTATATAACGCCGGCTCGACCTAGTCCGGAGAATAATTAGAAGATTTTTCGCGGCTCGTACGTACCTATACGCCTCTACGAGCTATTCGACGTCGAGGGTAGATAGACGATATATCTAATCGGAGATAACGCGTATTATAGTCTATATAGTTATATATCGCCGTAGGCGGATAGACGTAGGTTTCGATAGCTATATACTAATTAGAGGCGATATAATACGGACCTCTCGTCGGTAAGGATAACGGTAGAGTAGTCGTTCGGTAAGATAGAGAACTATTAGTTATTTAATTAGTTCTATAATATCCTATAACCGGCTAATATGCTAGTAGGTTTAATATAGCGTGTCTTAATCCTACTATATAATATCCTCGTATACGTTCGTTAAGAGGATGTTTAGCCGGCGGGGCCTAGCGGCGATATACTAATCGTCGATATAATAGGGAAGAGGTTTAGCTATATACCGCCGACGTTAGCGGAGTATTTAGCGCTAGCGGAGGTAGTAGATTAATAAAGTTTTAGAATAGTTAAGATGTTTAAAAAGTCTTAAATTTAAGCTATCGTCTACTAGTCTTTAGCGTTTAGAGAGTACGTCGTTTTATAAGCATTTTAAGAGTCTTTTAAATACGGGTTTTATACTAAAATACTATAGTTTTTAAGATTATACCTATATATAAGAAACGAAACTCCCTTTACTTTATCTACTAAGGCTTAAGCGAGTTATAGCTCTACTTCTTCTTCGAACTTTAGGTACTTAGACCTTAGCCTTAACTTAGACCTTAACTTTAGCTACTACCGTTACTATTATTCTTCCGTACCTCTACTAACAACATCGCTAGTACTATCTATATCTTATCGTACCGCCGAGTATTTATCGCCTCCTATTAAGTTATCCGCTAGTTCTAAGCCTCTAACTAGCGTATAAAATTAATAGGTTCCGTCCGGATTACGACCTTATTTCTAATAACTTTACGATTAGTAATAGCTTTACGGTTTAAACGAGCTAATTTACGAGCCTCCGCGGCGGTAGTACGATCGTTAGCGGCCTACGCTATACGCTCTTCGAGTTTAAAGCGACGATTATCTAATACGAGCCTACGATCCTTACGTTTATTCTAGCGTATTGCCTACTCTCGTAATAGCTTAGTTCTCGCTATACTTTAAGCTATAAATTCGACGTATTAGTTAGTACTTAAACGTACTAAATTAGAGCCTTATTGTTATAGTAAGCTATATAGTACTCGCTACTCTAGTTACTACTCGCTATTAATCAACTTAGCCTATTTAATAGGTCGAATACTCGTACGGCCGAGTAATAGTACCTCCGGACCGCTAACACTATCGTAGATTTAGATAGATTAGCCTATAGCCTAGTTAACGACAATTTGCTTCTTACGTTTAGTAGTAGCTAATTAAGTCGTAGTTATAGCTCCCTCTTTTTTATTATTAGACTTCTTATTCATTATCTTAATTACGTCGTCTAGTAGTTCTTCTTCGGTACTACGATTACGACCTTCTAAATCCTTACTTATCTTACTTAGGTTATCCTTCCGCTTACTAATCTAGTTAAAGTAACGACGACCTTCGTCCTTATAGCTAGTTCGTAGACCTTTATTATCGCTAAAAACTATCCGCTAAGGAGCCGTATACGGTAGTAAACCCTATAACCTTATAGTAGTCTAAAAACCCTTCTAAAACTTAGACGGTAGTAGTAAGAGCTACGTATCTTTTATCTAGACGAGTAACTATAGAAACCTTACTCTGTTTATAACGCTATTGTTATAGGTAGTAGCGCCCTTTTTACTACTAGTCCGTATAATACTAGGGTCGCCGTCGCCCTTACCCTTAACCTTATCCTTATCCTTAGGTTCCTTATCTTTATCCTTATCTTTATCCTTAGTTTTAGGTAGAGTTACCGCTTTAGCCTTACCCTTACCCTTAGTACTCTTCTAACGTTTTTTTATAGGTTATTTAGACGGCGTTTTCGGCTAAGTACGTTTCTTAGCGGCCGCTAGCTACTCTAAGTCCGTCTCCGCTAGAGTTAGTAGCGGCGCTAGACCTAGTATCGGCGGCTTCGGTAGTACCGGACGTTCTTATAATACTACCGGTTATAATAGTATTAGCGGCGGCGGTAGCGGCGGAGCCCTACCTTAACTACCCCCTTAGCTATAAGTAAAGGTACGTATTAGTAGAGCCGTATTTAGAGCGATAAACTAACTAGGCTATAAAGGATACTATTACTAGTATATACGTATACGATCTATCTACCTTTTCCTAGTAAACCCCTCCTAATACGGATTATAGTATATTACTATATATATACTATTAGTAATAGGTACGTCTATATTATAATTAAGTACTATACTATTACGAGCGTTAATCGTCGAGTCCGGAGGGAACTAATACGGTAATCGTCGTACGTATTCTAGAGCTAACATACGGTTAAATTAGATACGGCCTATAGTATCGGCCTTATACTATAGGCTAGCTTCTTTAATGTACTTATACTAGCTATTAAACCTCTCGGCGGACGTTAGTATTAATAGGTAGTATACTATATTAACGAATAGTATATACTATAAACGCGACGCTTTCGCGTTCGCGTACCGCGAAAGATAAGGTTAGGCGTAACTTCTACTATTTCGAACCTTTACTTAATATAGTAATAGCTAAACTATAACAGACTATATATAGGCCATGTTCAGGCTAAACAGTCTCTAAACATAGTGTTCAGAGCGTGTTTAGCGTGAACACGGATCACAGCGGGCCGCAGCGGATCACATGCCAACGATTGGTCGCCACTCACTCAGCGTTTCGAGTCGCGTGTTCAGAGGAGTGTTCAGAGTTTAAGAAACCGGTGGTATGTGAACCGCCCTTACGAGCCGAGATATTCTCCTTCTCGGTTGACTCTCCGTCTGAGCTTTCTCACGTATCAGGAGCGTCTTTTGCAGATACCGGTCATCATACGGCCGTACACTTATGTGCCATATTACTCCGAAGCCTGTGACGGAAACAAGGAGCCGACTCCGATGCCAAAGATGTGTGCCCTGCTGGACCATGGAATCTTGTGTTCGGGGCGTTATGTTGTGCCAAAAGAATCAAGCCAAAAGCCACAACAGACGCCATATATCACTCATTGAGCACGAGGGCTATAAGTGTGCGTCCAGCCACTAATGCGCCGTGGAAGGATGAGCCGGCCTAGGTGTCATTATCTTGTCATTATCTTGACTGTGTGGTGTGGCGCATCCTTCCACTACCACGCATTAGGCAGGCGCTATGCAGCGCGACCAGAATGAGTGCGAGAGATCAAGGAGGGCTTCCCGTCGTGTTTTGCGCCAAGAAGCATAGCAGCGGGCTATAAGGTACCTATTGCCTAGGGCAGGGTATGCAAGTGAAAGTGAAGTGTTCATGAAGACAAGCTCGCCACTTCCTTTCCTCTTCAAGGATCTATTGAATTCCTACATGACAGTCTCAGGTTTCAACTCAAACATCTGCGGCGAAGTCATCACAAAGGAGTCTCTCTCCTCCAGCTTCTCCCAGTACTTCGCAAGTTCTGGATACTCGGTCGCCCAATCCTCCTTCTCCTTAAAATACGGCAATACCGAAACATAGAAAGAAAGCTGGGCAACCGTACAGCCAACTGCTATATCCGCAATCGTCAACTCCCCTCCCGGCAGTAGAAAGTCACTCCCAGCAGGCCTCGCCTTGGCCAGCACCTCCAACGCTTTATAACCACCCTCGAGTTTGCGCTTTTGCCGTGCCATCCAGGAGACAGAGATTTTGTCTTCGCCTCTCTGTGTTTCCCAGAACATCAGCACGCTCGCGTCCAGGATGCCCTCACTCAAGGTGAGGATCTGGCGTGCTTTGAGGTCAAGATCAACATGACCTGTAAGCAAGAGGGGAGCTTTGTCGGCGTATTTAGTAACAATGTAGTTCTGGATATGGGCGCTGTCGTAGACCGGTTCGCGACCATCTAGAGAGTTGTGAGTAGGTTTGATTTGCTTCTCATATCTGTTCTTCTTTATATATTCCTAGGAAGACATACCATCGAAGAGCATGATGGGTAGCTTTTCCAGAGGATTGTACAGTGGTGTCTCGCTGTCTGAGTGCCACGGGATCTCCTATTCGAAACATATCGCTCAGCATACCTTCTCACCCGAAGCAAGTGAGGCAAACCCTACACTCTTGAGCTCAAAGGGAATGCCTTTCTCATGAAGAGCTATACGGTTCATTCGCGCAAATGGCGAAGGAGTAGCACTGATCAATGTAATCGACATCCTTGTCAGTTGGATGCAAAGCTGTCCTGTCGGGATGCATTGAAAGGATCTGGTCACCCTATAACATACAGGATGTCTCGCAAGCTCTTATCTACACTGTTCGAAGCTGGCAAGTACCTCACAGCTATCTCGAGCTTCGAGGCTCTGGAGAGCGAGGAGTTACCATGACTTCCTCCACAGGCCAGAAAGCTAAAGCGGCTTATCGATATCTCAAGCCTCAACTCTTATCTCTGACCATTGCCTTGACGTAGTGGAAATGCAAGTGTGGTCAAACGATGCCTTCGTATGCTGTTGCTCGTTCTCTCCTCATGCTGTGTAAACCTCGTGGCAGAGCAGAGCTCAAGCAGACTTCATGTCATCCAGAGGTGTGCTACTTCACCAACAAGACTTCTCCGTGTGATTCTGTAACTACCTCAGGAAACTCAGTCCTCATCACTCCAGGATTGCAGGAGATGACCATTGCCTACACACACATCGCTTCTCTGGACACACTGCCAACCGGAACGACCAGTAAGTGTTCTTGTCTGGATGGCTCACTACCCCAACCCTAACCCTAAGCACGTCCTTCTCCTCGCCGGAGAACGCTTGTCTTCTGTCCATCTGACAGATCTACACCGACATCGGTATAATTGAACAGCATCTGAATGCATCGGAGTAGGATCCTCCCGGAAGCGGACCTGTGGTTTACTCGTATGCTTCTCCACTGCACTGGCTGCATACCTTGCTAGGCTTTGGGTCTTTGGACGGCGTATACTTCTACGATGCATCGAGATGCTATACAGCACTTTCTTCGAAAATGCATCACTTTCCATTCTAGTTGACCATGGCATACCACGCTACGTACAGCGATACGGTGTCAGACATGAACTGTAGGACTCTATTCCCCAATAGATTTCCTTCTCACGGAGTATGAACACTCAATGTTTATTCTTTTTCTTCGAGCCCTTACCAGTAGTCTTCCCACCAGCTAAAGAAGGATCTACTCCCTCCTCAGCCACGTCCTCCAAAGAACCACCCTGCTCATCATCAACCACAAGCGCCGCCCTCGCCCTCGCACCACCCCTCTTTCTCAGCTCACCAGTAACACCCTGCAAAGCCGACGGAACCTCTTTCCCAGTCTTCAAGTACCAGAGTTTGAGATTCCTCGCCTTATCTTTGAGCTGAACCTGATTGCGATCCTTGAGTACTTCGCTGACCGATCCACCTCTCCCGTAAAGAGCGAGAATCTGTGACCAATGTGGCCCACTGACTCTATCCAATCCAGAGAGCAGAGCATCTTCTTCCAGCTTGGTCCAAGGCTGTCTGATAGTGGAAGCAGGCGCGTTGGATTTGCTGGTACTTGGTCCATCGCGTCCAGACTTCCCACCTTGTGAGGTTGCTGTGCCAGCATTCTGAGCAGCCCTTGAGCCTCCAAAGAGCGAGTTGTCCTGTGTCACAGATGTATTGGCCTTTGGTGCAGCGCCTCCATTCACTGCGGCAGAGCGCGCAGGCACGTTCATAATGCCGTCCACATTCTTGGTGATGCAAGATGCGAATTCACGGACAAAGTCAGTCCACTGGTACTTCTTAGGCAGCTCATGCAGCAGTTCCGGGGTCGTTGGTTCAGCAAGAAGGTAGCTTTTTCGTGCCCGACTACGATCGATGAAGTCGTTTTCGCTGGGCGACAAGCTGGGAGCATCTGGATGGCGAGTCAGGATCTGAGCATCGAGGTCATGAGGGAAAAGTTCATCCAGCATTTCTTCTGGGTTTCCATCGCTGTTCATCAAGGCGGAGATGTATGATTGGGTTTTCAGCTCGAGGTAGATGGCACCTTGCCACTTGAGCAGACGATGTCCCAAAGGCACAAAGGTCTCCATGAAGAATTCGTTGAGATGGAAGAAGCTGACGTCGTGGGCACCGAGTATACTCGAGATGAGTGTGGCAATATTGGCTTTTCGAATGATCTCTTGTTGGTTGGGCTGGAACATCTGAATGGCAATGGCATCGATGAAAGGCGTTTCTCGGCTATACACCTTTCGCGTTTGGTCGAACAAGTTCTTGAGAGTCTTGTACGACTGATTGTCTTCGGAGTCTGCCCCTGTGGATTCTGGAAAGTGTCAAAAAGACTACCACAGTACCAATTATATGTTGTGCTGTTATGCATACCTCGCATCAGATCCTGTATTTGGTGGTAGCTTGCCTTTGCAATGGTATGTATAAGTTGCGTGGCCTACAAAGACTATTAGCGAGCCGCGGTACGCGAGAAAGCCTCCACGCGGATTCAACATACTAGGTTATCAAGGATGGGTAGACTTTGGATTTTCAGGTGCATACTGGCATCGTCAAAGTAGAAAGCAGAGCTTTGCTTGGCAGCTTCTCGCTGCGCTGCCGTCACCAAGGCACTTGGCTTCGAATACGCATACTGAGTTGCATGCTCCAAATCAGAGTAGCTGATCGCAGTGGATTCGTCAACGGCTTCCGTGGTCGGCGCAACTTGCGATGCTGTTTGTGGGGGAAAATAAGGCATGGTCGTAGCTGCGGTCTGCTCTCCAACAGAATAGTTACCCGAACCTCCAGTACCTTCGGATGGCTGGGCTTCACTGGGTGGCCATGACGAAGTATATGCTGCCGGATTCGTGGACTGCGGGTAGAAGTAGGGCTGTTGTTGGTGCCCAGTAAGGTCAGGGTAAGCAGACTCGTCACGCAACGAGTTCAAGTTGTGTAAACTCGTTCGTTGTTGATATCCGGAAAGCTCAGGATACGCAGACACAGCTTGCGACCATTGCGAGCCTCCTGTGGGATTGGAATCAGTGGAGACTACAGCAGGATTGCTGTATTCGGGCCTGGTCGTGAAGGACTGTGGGTCAGCGGCGGATGTGTATGTTTTTGAGCCCTGCTGGAGCTGTGGATCCGCATTCCATTGATCATAACCCTCGGTAGGCGCCGGTACTTTATCATTGGCAGGAGAGTCGTTGAAGCGACGCCTCTTGCTCACTTGCCCAGTCGTCCCACTGCGTATCGGCTCTGATGCGTCCGTCATCATGAGGCCAGGATTGTGCCCGAAGACATAGGAGTTCACAGCTAGTTACAGCGCCATCAGCGCACAGTTCACGGGATGCCGCAGACATGGCGTTCGGTACTCCACATGCAGCATTCGATGCCACGATGGCGGCGAGGTTGAGACCTACTTTGCATTATTATTGTGCCCTACTTCGATGTTGGCGCAGCCCTAATCCGTCCCCCACTCCCCAGGTATTGCAGGTAGTTCCCGAAAATAAGATGGCAGGTGAATGGAACACCGGTGAAGACGAAGTCGGTTTGATTGTGCTGTAGTGTCGTGACTCTGGTTTGTGTTGTATCATGAAGGAAAGGGCGATGTCTTCACTGCTGCCTCCAGTCACTCACTTCACAGCGACTTGTGACGGAGAAGTCCCCAGACTTTTTGCGCCATCCTCCTCAGCCTCACTAGTTCTAGGGCTTCGGCAATCACGGCAATCAAGTGTTTATTAGTATCTTAGGGCTGAGATCTGACATTAGGGCTAACAATTTCATCGGCATTGTGACAAAGCTGACAGATATATCAACATCTATGCCTTCAGAACTGTTTCTCGATGGCGTTCCCAAGTTCTGGTCTGAAGAGTGAAAGTCAAGCAGATAGGTAGGTAGCCCCTTTGACAAAAGAAATAGTGGACCGAAATACAATGGAACATCGCCAAGGATCGTCAGATTACCATGACTTTTGGCCAGCAAATTTTTGAGCAGCTTTTGTACAACCGAATGATAACTTCACAAGCAACGAGCACAAATTCATCAACCTGTTGGTCACGAATATCTGTTCTTCCAAGCAAATTTTTGCACATTCAAAAGAATCAACATCTTGCACACTTCGTATCTCATCAGAAGAAAAATCATACCAACCGCCACCATGGGAAAGCGCAAGGCAACCGACGACAAGCAGCCCACCAAAGACAAGATGGACATTGACGGCGAAGATAGCGGCAGTTCGGGCGACGACGAAGATATGCTGAACGTAGACTTCGAATGGTTCTCGCCCAACACAGACATCGATTTTCACGGTCTCAAAACTCTCCTTCGCCAGCTCTTCGATGTGGACAACCAGCTATTCGACCTCTCAGCTCTAACAGACCTGATCCTAGCCCAAAATCACATCGGCTCGACAGTAAAATGCGATGGCGAAGAGAGCGATCCCTACGCCTTCCTCACAGTTCTGAACTTGTTCCAACACAAAGATAAGCCTGTCGTCAAGCATCTCATCGCCTACCTCCTCGCTAGAAGCAAGAACTCCTCATCACCCATTATCGCGGAACAACTGGAAAAGCTTCTATCACCCACCTCATCTGCCCAGGTCGGATTGATTCTCACTGAGCGCTTCATCAACATGCCTCACCAGATTATCCCTCCACTCTACACAATGCTCCAATCCGAGGTCTCATCGGCATTGGCCTCGAATGAGCCCGTGAAATTCACCCATTATCTCCTAATATCCAAGACATACACTGAGGTTGCGTCGAAGTTGGATGCCGAAGATACTCAGCCTTCCAAGAAGAAAAAGGCCTCTGCTGCAGCTGCAGAGACATTCTACTTCCATCCAGAGGATGAAGTACTGCACAGGCATGCAGTCGCGCAGGCAAATTTTGATTACGAGAAGCAAGGAGAGGACGGCGCTAGTGATGCAAAGCGTGCCTTTCAGGAAATGGGTGTCAGGCCGCAAGGGCATATGGTATTGATGGAGGGTGGCAAGTTTAATGGGGCTGTAAAGGCTGTTGTTGAATATCTGAGTGGAGAGTAAACAGTCTGCCACTGTGACAGCATGAGAGACTGTAACGAAGGAGAGGCGACACTACTTCGCAATTCCAAATGCGAGAAGTTGACACGGTATGATATCACGGAACCTGGTGTATGTGTAGTCTCATACAGACACATTGGGACTCGCTAAAAAAAGATGTATCTTAACTGTACAGAGGTCGACTCGCTGGAAGCTTGTTCTTTGCCTGTCCAACTCACACGACCTCGCCACGCCACTGCTTTCCTCTTCGTCTGTCCCGTACCCCCAATCACCCCCGAATAACATCAATGCTCTAGCCAATAACCAGAGCACCGTCTTCTGGGAAGTCATATGCAGGCACCTCCAAATTCAGAGGTGCAGGACCCTTCCGAATACGTCCAGAGATATCATAATGGCTTCCGTGACACGGGCAGAACCAACCTCCAAAGTCACCAGCCTCACCAATTGGCACACATCCCAAGTGCGTGCATACTCCCAACATAATGAGCCACTCTGGCTTCTTGACGCGGTCCGAGTCAGGCTGCGGGTCACGCAGCTGCTTCCAGTCGTAGTCCTCGGCCTCCTTGATTTCGTCGCCTGTGCGGTGGCGGATGAAAACGGGCTTGCCACGCCACTTGATAATAACGTTCTTGCCCTCGGGGATGGAGGCGAGGTCGACCTCAACCTTGGCCTGCGCAAGCACATCGGCGGAGGCGGACATGTTTACAAGGAAGTCTGCCATTTCATTAATATCTAGCCATTGACGTCCACTTTCTGGAGCATATTTTATAAAGATATAACTCACCCTGCACGGTGTTCTTCGCACCCAGCGCGGAAACACCTCCCATAGCGCCGACCATGAAGTACTGGAACAGCTTGTTGCTAGTCTCGCTGCCCGAGCGGTAATCCTTGAAGCTAGGGATGCGGGTCGTATCCTGCTTGCCGCTGGAGCCACGGGAGAATGGAGACTGGTAGTGCGCGTGCGAGGTCGAGGCGTCGGCGTATGTTCTGCTGTTGCTGCATTGTGCCACCGCGGTGGAGGAGCGCAGGGCAGGAGTCTGCTGCCGCGCCGCGTGGCGGACCAGCGAGCTGGCGGCTTTCGAGGAGATAGACATTGAAGCGGTGGTGTGCGGCGGAGGTAGAGGCGCTGGCGGGGGTCGTGAGCTCGCAATGCCTGGTTGACTGAAAGGGCGAGTTGTCGACGTCGATGCTTAGTTTCTTCTGGCTGACGCGGGAACTTGAAAGAGCTCATTGGCTGCACCTTCCCGTTTCCCGCCGCGACGCTAGCGTACAGCGTGCTTGCCTCTTCCACAGTCCTACTAGACCTTCCAATGCAAACATCAAACAGTACCTTGTCCATCTCACACATAGAAGGATCTGGCAATGACATTCTCCACCACGAGCACAGGCTCGAAACGTAGCGCCATAGAAGATCAATCTTCGCAACCAGCCCATGATCACAAGAAGTCAAAGCGACTGAAGGCTTCTAAGAAGCCATCATCGAACGGAGACCAGACCATCTCACACTACTTCACCCGCAACAATAACAAAACGAGCAACATGCCTGCATCATCACACGACTCTAGCTTGTTGGCGTCTAACTCACCAGCGACTTTACAGCGTAAGGATAGATCAATCACTCCTCCATCACTTTCTCGTCACAAAGTCGCATCGGAGCCTACTCAGCTAGAGAAAACCTCCACGCAAGAGCAGTCTCAGCTCAGCAAGCACGAAACTGGTGTCCAAGATGATGACTCTGCTATCAACATCACCCACCACGTAGGAGATATATTCGACGCGCCAGTGAACGCTCTCCTGGTCCACGCCTGCAACTGCCGCGGCAGCTGGGGAAAGGGCATCGCAGCAGCTTTTAAGAGGGAGTATCCAAAAGCTTTCAAGATCTACGAGAGGCACTGCAAGCAACCCAAGAAGCAGATCTTAGGCAAAGCTCTTCTAATTCCGCCGCAACCCGGCGATCGCCACCAGCACTATGTTGGTACGATAATGAAGGACGGAAGGCCTACAGGGTAGTTCGAGACTGTCTCGAGCTACGCTAGGCTCATGTCCCCCACAAATCTGCTCAAGACATCGCTAACCTTTCTACCCTTCGCTTTTTAGGATGCGTCTTCACTTCAGGTGGCACAGGCAGTAATCTCGATCCGCCACCCAAGATACTTCAAGCTACGAGCACAGCCATGACGGACCTGTTATCCCAAGCAAGATCATACTTATCACGCGGCGAAGGGAACATCAGCGAGATCCGTACCTGCAAGAGTAAGACATAATGTATGTTGCCTTTCAATCGCCACCAACTGACACCATAGCAGTCAACTCAAAGCTCTTCAAAGTCGATTGGAACGATACCCTGCAGGTCCTTCGCACGAGAATTGATCCACATGGCTTCGAATCCTTGGAAGTTTTCGCAAGACTGGAGGACTAAGCTTTTACCCAGACATCTCTCCTGCTACATACGCGTTGAACAGTGGATGCAATTGCGCAGTGCATCTCGTCTCCGGGTGAAGCTTGATCTGCACAGTCATCAAATGCACAGCTCCGCGCAAAAAACTCCGATTCGTGAAGGGCTTCTACATGAAAGAGCCTATAATGTCAAGAAGAATGATGAAGCGACGATACACGTAATCAGACACCGTCAAGAACGCACGAGATAGCAAAAGACAAACGGGGCATTAAAGCAGAGACTCGCTCAAAAAATTGTATTTTCAAAGATACCAGTAAACTTTCAGCACTTTCAACAGACCCTTCTTTCCTAGATGGCGGGCATCGTATCGCTCAGCCAAGCAGCTCCACATCCAACCCAATAGCCCTCATGAACAAGTTGACATCTCCCAACCTTTTGGCACTCATAGCCTCCGGAAGCGTCTTGCTAACAGCCACAGTTTCCATTACCCGATCCTTCACTCCCAGCACCAATCTCTGCTGCTGGTCCGGACTAGCACCAACACCCATAGCAGCCAAAAACTGCCAAACATGTACGTCCTCGCTGGCACTTACATTCGTGTCCGTAGGGAACAGATACGGCAGAACAGGCTCCACAGTATCGAACAGTCGTCCGTACAACTCTGCCCACTGCTGCCAATCCTCGTTCGCAGCGGGCTGTTGTCGAACGAGCTCTGCGCGAGAGATGAGCATTGTGAGGATGCTGACGCCGATTTTGGTGCGGACTACCGCTTGGACGTGCACGCGGTCGAGGACCAGACCGAGGAGACCAATGATGACGTTAAGTGGTGCTTCGTTTACGTAGAGGAAGAGTGGTGGCATCATGGCGGCGCTGAAAAGTTCGATTTCTTCTTTTACACGAGCGGGAAGAGGGGAGTTGTCTGCGGGTGGGTATGCGTCGCGAATAACGTCGAGAACGTCCAGGTGAATAGCAATCAACGTGAGCATGGTGAGACGCTGGTTCTCGTCGAGATGGCGGAAGACACGAGGGATGACCTTCTTTCCTTTGCTGTGGGAGAGGATCTGGATGAACGGATGCGGCGCAGACGGCCTGTTTTCATGGTTAGCTTTGTTTGATGTGAGCGACGGGCAAAAAACATACGTTGGATGAATAGGCTCCATGACCTTCAATGCCTCCCACAACTGCTGGTTGAGCTCCTGCATCGCGCTTCGCCATTTCATATGTCCTTCTATAACATCTGGGGAGCTTTCCTCGGTCGGTGGGTCAGGCATACGCCTTTCATGGTCCTCCAGCTTCATCAACGTGGAGTAAAGATGCTCGATGTCGCGGAGAGCGGTCTTGCGATCGGCAGGCTTCGGTGCTTGTCTCGTTCTTGCTTCGGCATCGGTACGCTTGATGTTAAGAAGCGGACGTGGTGTCTTGGAATTGCTGAAAGCAATCTTGCCAAGAGAGCCTTCCATAACGAGAGACTTGTTCTTCGGACGAGCCTTGGCGGCTTCCACAGCGCGTGCGACTTGCTGCTCCATGCGCTGAACATGATTATCCCCGCCTCTTGGATGATGACGACTACGTCCATAGCCATAACGGCTGCCAGTCTGGAAGAGGTAGGTCTGAGCAAATTGGTTCAATGGCTGGCCAGGTCCACTGCGAGGTGGGCCCCTGATTTGAGCATACACTTGGTAGTAGAAGTCTTCAGCGAGCTGCTCCTCGCTACCAGGATCATTGTCGATACCACCCGTGGCGGTCAGTAGCTGCTGAAGCTGAATCCGTGTAATGAAGTTCTTGTCCTGGGGAGTCATGAGGCCATTGTTCTTGCTGAGCATGAAGATTTTGTGGTTCCGTTTTGCGCGCTTAGCTTCCTCCGCAAGGTAAGCTTCGCGCTCTTCGGAACCCATGTTCATCATTTGTTGGGCCTGCGTGATAGGCGGACCGTTGTAAGATGGACCTCGCTGATGGCCGTTCTGATGTCCGTTCCGCTGCGCAGGCCCTCGAGGAGGTTGCTGCATGTGAGGTAGACCTTGAGGTGGTCCCATGGGCATGCCAGGAGGCGGCTGTTGAAATTGCATCTGCTGCGGCGGCTGCCCATGCAACTCTTGGGATTGTGGACGTCCATTGCCTGGCGAGTGCTGACGCTGAGCGTGCTGGGGAGCCCGCAGGTTCTGCTCATGCGGCTGAGGGAGGGGACCCTGGGGTTGTTGCTGAGGGCGTTGAAGAATTTGCGGCCCTCTCTGCTGCACGGGCTGCTGCTGCTGGGGTTGCGGTGATGGTCCACCACCAAGCCCGAGCATGCTCTTCAAACCCAGCGTCTGCGATTGTACGTCCTGCGCAGGAGCTGGCGGAGTAGCCCTGGGCTGCTGAGAGCGCATCGTGGCCTCGACCTCCTCTAAGCTCACCATCTTGGGAACAGAGCCAGGCATTGGCTGCTGCTGCTGCTGCCGCTGCTGCGATGGCTCCGCCGACCTCCTGCCAAAGGACTGTCCCCAAATGGACGCATCTGCCTCAAGCTTGGGAATGTACTCGGGCTGCTTGTAGGCCTCATATCCTGTGCGAGCTGGCTTTTGGGCACGCGCCTGCATCATTGGCTCACGGGCATGATGCAGCGTCTGCTCCTCCAGCAGTGTATCACGAACTTTTGCTGTCTTGCCCGCGAAGTCAAAATCCCTGCCCACACTCTCCCGAGTGACTGGCTCGTCGCCGCCGAAAGTGTCGTCGTTGAAGGTATCGCCAGATTCTTGCAAGTGCTGTCCCAGACCATCGTAGGTCTGCTCAAAATCCAACACCTCGTCATCGTCGCCACCACCACGGCTTAGTCCAGCGAAGGGATCGTGATTGTCAAACATGCCGCGAGAGCTTGACTGCTGCGCCCGGTCGCGGGGCAGCGTCGCATCGAAGCCAAAGAATGACATGGCAGGCCACCTGTATCAGTGTAGATGGTCGAAGATGGTTGTTGGTGGAAATCAATGATTGTAGGGAAGGCGCTCAAGCGCCAGTGCTAGTGGAAGTGTCACTAGCCCACTCTATGATAGCTGCTGGGGCTGTATCCGAGTGATGGTCCCAGTCCAGAGGCTGGTGTCGTGTCTGGGCTTGCTTCTGTTGGAGCTCGACTTCATCATAGAAAGCACTACGGAAGCTCCCGAGAGTGGGGCTTTCCTTGCAACATTCACTTCACTTTCGCACTTGCCTTACTTAGCACGACCTTCGCTGTCTTGTCGATTGGAGCCTCCAAAAAGGATCGTCATACTAGACGGGAGGAGGTACGTCTGCATCCATCCTTTGGGGTTTATTCGAAGATGACCGACTACATGTAGACTCTGAACAGCACTTTTCAGCACAATGACACTTTGTGGAACGCGACTGTCGACTATATAAGTCCCTTGTTCGCAGCTGCACTTCCTCCTTTCCTCTTCATTATGGAAATGGTACCATCCCAACACCGAACTGTGATTTGCACTACCTCACAGGTTTCTATGTGCCGGGCGGGTACTGCGGAGTGAGCTCATTACTTCTCCGGCGCTTTGGCTTGTTTGCTACATAGGGTGACGAGGATACCGGTTGACTCCGCCTCTTTTTGGTCGACGACGAGAACCACCTGTACGTGGTGTCGGCTACGAACCTGTTGATCAGTACCACTGTCTTCAGAGCCAAGTGTTCTCTTACATAGCTCATCAATTCATGAATAAGTGATGGGTGAAATTATGAATATCAGTCAAAACATAGGTACTTGCACATGCATAACGATTGCCCCTAGTGATCCGGATCCATCAACCTACTCAAAATCGCAGCATACCTTATCGTTCATGGCGTCTTGTAGGTATTTATTATTCATCACTCGATGGCGACCCGACAGGATGTTCAAACAGCTACAAATGTGCCGATGCTGGAGCGAGGGAGGCTTCGGCCCGCCGGCAATCTGCGTCCTTCCATTCGTTCTTGGAGCGCGTCGTACTCCTAAAATATCTCCCCCAAAAAGTGTCTCCTTGGCCAGAATACGTAGCCCGCCGCGTCGCTTCATTCGAGGGACGTGAAGATTTTGAGATTGGCACAAGTGAGAATACGAGGCCGCTTTCTTTGTGTTTTTGCACTACAATACCGGCACCGCGGAACCACCACTTACCTTCCCGGCAGCGTGTCCTCCCCGCGCTGACTGTGTGACGGGACCCTCGTCTTGAGCGAGCCTTGAACTTCCAAGTTCCGCCGCTTCCCAACTTGAACTCTCTCGACTCGAGACAACCTTTTGCCATTGAATTGCCTTTCTCGTCAATCCTTACCCAACCCGTTAACTCCGCACGCGTGAGAGCATAGCGTGCCCTCTGCGATTGCGACAACCTCACTTTCACCCAGCTCTCGATATCACGCGCAAAGCCCCTGGCTGGGCTCCGTCTCATCCCCAAGAGGCCGCCAACGCACCCAGCGCCAGCGCCAGCGCCATGGCGGGTTCGACAAAGTACTTGAGGTACATCCTCTTCGCCTTTGTCGCGATTGTCGTCATCTTCTTCATTTCCTCCTCCTCGCAAGTCCCCGGCGGCACCCACCTGCAGTCCGCCGCCGACGTGCTCAAGGCCCAGGGACTGTTCAAGGGCACCCAGGACTCACACACCTCCACTTCCAACACCGGCAATGCCTTTGTCCAAGAGCCTCCCACGGAGGAGAAGATTGCCGTGCCGCAGCACAATCTCCCCGTCTCGCACGACACCTCGCCCAACCCCAATGCCGGCACGAGCCAGAGCATGCTCCCCGCCACCAAGGCACCAGGTCCGCGCATGAATGCGACCTTTGTGACCCTCGCCCGCAACTCCGACGTATGGGAAATTTCGCGCAGTATTCGCCAAGTCGAGGATCGCTTCAACCGCAACTACAACTACGATTGGGTCTTTCTCAACGATGCTGAGTTTGACGACCAGTTCAAGAAGGTTACCACCGCTTTGACCTCCGGCAAAGCCAAGTACGGCAAGATTGAGTCGGCACACTGGGGCTTCCCCGATTTCATCGACCAGACCAAGGCGCAGAAGGTGCGCGAGGACATGAAGGAGCGTAAGATTATCTACGGCGACAGCATCAGCTACAGGCACATGTGCCGATATGAGTCCGGTTTCTTCTTCAGACACCCTCTGCTTTTGGATTACGAATGGTACTGGCGCGTTGAGCCTTCCATTGAGCTTTACTGCGATGTTGGTTACGACCCTTTCAAGTTCATGGCAGACAACAAGAAGAAGTACAGTTTCGTTCTGTCTCTATACGAGTATGTCGAGACCATTCCAACTCTGTGGGACAGTGTGAAAACTTTCATGAAGAAACACCCAGAGCACATTGCCGAGGACAACAGCATGGCATGGCTCTCGGATGATGGCGGCGAGACCTACAACCACTGCCATTTCTGGTCCAACTTCGAGATTGGCAACCTGGATTGGCTGCGAAGCCCGGCCTATCTTGACTACTTTGAGCAATTGGACAAGGACGGCGGTTTCTTCTACGAGCGCTGGGGCGATGCGCCGGTGCATTCCATTGCGGCAGCACTGATGCTCAACAAGGATGAAATCCACTTCTTCAACGATATTGCATATTACCATGTGCCGTTCACCCATTGCCCAACCGGCGAGCAAATCAGGATTGACAACAAGTGCCATTGCAACCCTAAAGACAACTTTGACTGGAATGGCTACTCTTGTAAGTGTATATCATGTTCTCCATTCCCCCACTTGCTGACAACATTACAGGCACCAAGCGCTGGTACGAGATGAATAAGACGCCGTTGCCTGTCGGTTACGAGAAGGAGCAGTGACTGAAAGGCCAATACGGTGATATCGCTCTCTACTGGCGATGGCCGCTCGCCTTTTCCGGCACCATCCTGATTCTCCTCGTCATTCTCCTCCTCATTCAACCTGCGCAAACCATATACTTTACCATTTCTCGAGCGATCCGAAAGCATAGAGCCAGCAGATTTGCAGAAGAGCGATGGGTTGTACAACACAAGGCGCTGAAACGGCAGGCTGGGACATGAATATAGATGCGAGAGAAGGTATCATTTCTGTGTTACGTGCTTGCTTGGAGCGGGCATGTTTGGAGTTTTAGTGCGCCTAACGGCCAATGGAAGGACGATGATGTGGTGAGCGAGGGCGGCTTTTAGATCATGCGCGAGGCGTTGAGAGATGATTCCCGTGCTGGGCTGCGGGTTTGTGCTATTAGCTGATACAATCTATGACAGTGGACTGGGCATGTCTCTGGTGGGGAGAGTAAGTACTTCTATTCACATTCTTCGTCGAGAGGTCTTGACCGAGGTCGGTAAGGGAGAAAGCGGAAGAAGCGAGGACACGTTCCTTGGAAGATGCCACTCCTCTCGCCTATTACGTTTGAAGTTTCCCTGCAGCAGCATTCCCAACCTCACAATCCGACATGGTCCAAACCAGCAAGCTGTAGGCATACATTCGTGGATCATGTCTCTAGCTCTGCAATCAGCTGATCGAGTGTTTCAAGCGAGAATGGGACTTCAGAGAGGAGCATCTCAAGATTCAGGAATTCAGTATGCGTCTCCAGAACAGCTACTCAACTCGAAGAACCATCAGAACCAGACTCGAGCTCAGAGGCATATGAACCTGCCGCCCTCCTTCATTCAGTGAACACCTTCCCCGTTACTTCCCTCATAGCCTCCACCTCCCGATCCCTCACAACATACTCCCACCCAGCTTCAACCCCACCACTACCCGCCCTCCATCCATATATATTCGTAAACGTCCATCCTCTGCCTTCGAATTCACACCCAGCTCGCGGCCGGAAATTCCACTCGAGCCAACAAGTAACCGCTGTGTCACTGTACGCTCTGGTTTCAATATTCTGTAAGAGCAAACAAGTTCCAAGTCCCGAGTTGATATTCTTCTTCATCTCGGTTTCAATCAGCGTTGCAGCCGCATGTTGAGTCTGTCGTCGCAATTAGTCGATATCAGTAAAAAGATCATGATGTTCACGATCTCTCACCTCAAAGCGTGAGATTTGGCCATTCGTGAAGAATGTTATGCCAGGACGATAGTTCTTCGACACCTTCGCCGCTAGACTTGCGACCTTGTCGACAGAACAAGCATCAGGGGAGGAGAAGAGAGCAGCGTATTGTTCTGCGAACTCTTGGGCTTTGTTTTCGAGTTCTTCGGCGGCGGCCATGTTTGTTGTTGGTTTGGCAAGAGGCCAAGAGGCTTGCCTCCAAGGCTGGAGGTAAGCTGCTTGCTTACTTGCCTGCATGGGTGGCACCAAGGGAGACAGCCTCAGTGTAACATCACTTCGTCAGCGCCGAAGGAATGAAGAGCTTGCTGCCGGGTTCTTCAGAGACATGTTGTATTGGTGTTGGAGCTGTGGAGAGTGTGAAGGTACTATGCCAGTCGACCTTCACGGAAACATAGATCGATAAGAGTCACTTCGGCACTTTTTCTCAAGGACTTCACAACAAAGCGCCCGGGAGGATCAGACCCCATGGTACTTCGACGCCATATGCCGACACCCTGTGTTGGTATAATCAACGTGGCCGTAATGAAGAAGTTTTGGTATTCAACAACGGCGAACGTTGCAATACGAAAGGAGAGCTTGCAGAAGACCGTTCCATTGCCGCCAAACGGTTCAACCATGCCAAACAGGAATTTCAATTAGATTGTGTTGAACTTTTCCAGGAAGATAAGGTCTTCTTCAAACACGCTATATGCGTTGACTCCATTGAGTGCTCTATATGCATTTACCCAATTGAGAGATAGGAAATAAGTAAACATTAGCCCAAACTCCCTCAATAAAGGAAGTCTTTGGGTGGATGTGGACCCGTGGCCGTTACGGTCCCGTACAGGCCCACCAAAGCAAGAGTTCGGAGTAGAGAGTCGGCACTCTCCTACTCCCTCCCTCTCTGTATGTAGTGTTTGGACGAGACGAATGTCATGTCCGCATATCAACCATGCAGCTCCAGGCGCTATTTGCGCCTTCTATCATCAGCTGGATCGTTGTGTAATTGATCATATCATTCCCTTTACCAGATCGTGTCGTTCAGCTCGCGGCCAGCCAGGAACTGAGACCGATCAGGAGCAGAGTGTAGACCACCGCAAGGCAGTTGCGAGCGTAGCGCCAGGCAGACCATCCGTTTTTCCGTAGCTGCACTCTGTATTCCTCTTTGGGGTGAGCCACACCAGTCTTTGGATCTCTCTCCAAAAGATCCTCCCGCTCGGGTGTGGTTGGTGGGTTGATCAGATAGAGAATTGGGCCCATTGCCGAGATCACATTTTGTAGCCAGAGTAGCGGTGGCCATCCAATGCGTGTGACGACGTAGACGAACTGGTCCAAGCTCGAGACGATCAGGACCTTGTAAGCGCCTGGAATTGCGCCCTTGGTGACCACGCGGGCGATGCAAAGTGCTACACCAGCGACAGATGCCGTGACGAAAAGGACATGGATGAAGACTCGGTGGTGGATGAGAGTGACGTAGGCGCGGCGAACGAATGGCGCGCGGTTTGCTGCGCTGCGCTCTTGGAGACTGCTGGTGATGCTGCCAGAAGCGGTGAATCCAGTGGCTCTGCCACCAAATCGCTTGGGAAGAATAAATGAACGGAAGAAAGCGGAAAGAATGTAGGGACCCATCCACTGTTCGAGCTCGGCATCGTATGATGGAGCACGAGGGTCGTACCAGCCGTTGCCAATGCCTGCCAGCAGACCCATAGTGCCTTGGTGACTCCAGTGGCACAGCATCCAAATGGTGACCAGACGAATAAGCCAGACTAATTGTGCCTGGCTGGTCCAGATGACCATAGGGTAACCGGAAAGAAGAGCGAATGGAATGCTGATGTAGCTGAGAGCGATAGGAATCTGAACAATCTGGCGCAGATCGAAGGCCAGACCGGCAAGCCTTTGGCAGATGGTAAGGTGTCTTCCGCGGTGGCCCCAAAGACGAAAGTTAAAAAGGAATGCGGTTTGGACATGGCCAACAAACTACAATGGCGGTCAGCGGGACTCTGCAGTGTTTAGAACAAACTTTTTGACTTACCCAGCGAGTGCGCTGCTTGACGTGGGCGAAGAACGATTCGGGAACAGAGCCATACTGGAGCGTTTCGTGGACGAAGCCGGTCTTCCATCCCGCACCCAACATGGTTGCTGAGCAGCAGACATCCTCAGAAAGTGACTCCACTGGGAAGCCATTGATACTCTCGAGCGCCTCGCGACGTGCGACGTAGCCGCTTCCCAGACAATCTGCGTGACCGAGGGCGTCGTTGACAACTTCTGTAATCCCGGCGAAGTGAGACATGGTCTGAGTCAGTGGATCGTTGACTGGCAGATCGTAGAATGTCTGAGGTGGGCACACGAGAGCCATCTTGGCCTCTTCGATAAGATGCGGCAGCATGGTTCGCAACCATTGTGGCTCGGGAATCATATCAGCGTCGAGGCCGGCAACGTACTCAGAAATGGTAGAGCCAGCGCCGTCGTCGCGAGCATTGTCATAGTTGAGACTCTTGAACGAGCTCTGCATCGATGAACAGCTGGATGATTCATGAATCTCGTACATTGCCTTGGGCTTGCTGTGAAGGAGGTTGTCTTCTGAGTCGTTGATGTTGTCGTTCATTGGAAGTTTCCTGCGGAGCCAGTCAGAAAATCTTGGTGAATGCAGAGGTGGGCACACTGACTCCCGAATTGTTGTCTGCACCGTGGCTTCCGGCTTCTCCATGACAGGGCTGTAACTCTGGTGGTAAAAACGTGGGGTCATGCGAGAGTACTTAAGACCATGGTTTAGGTTGCCGGCCTTGTAGTCCTTCACTGGTCCCTTCACTCGCGCAGTGTAGTAGATGTGAGGGTAGGTGTCCCGCATCTCCAGGATTGCAGCCTTGACCGTAGGCGAGCCGCCATCGTCACAAACAAAGATACGGTAGCGATCTTGCGGGTAGTCCAACACGCAGGCCGCGCGAGCAGTGTCAAGAATCACATCCAGGTCTTCGTTGCAGCAAGTGATGAGAACATCCACACTCGGCACATCATCTCCCGCCAGAACATCCTTCTTCCGATTCGGCATCTTCAGGGCAAGGGCTCTCAAGGTGTATGGCAATGTGTTTGGAACTGGGGTGATGTTAGCCAAGCAGCTCCTTGTGTTGAGCGTGCGTACTACTCACGAAGCGTCAACAGCTCGATGACGAAGAAAAACCAAGCCATTCCCAGCGACTGCGGGTCCTTTGCAATGTTTCTCTGGGCTTCGATAAGGCATTGGAATCGGTATCCCAGATAGACACACAATGATACCAGACATAGTAGAGCTGTTGTTGGCATCATCCGCCAAACGACCTTGAGTAATAGACCCCCCATCCTGGAAGATTGCCGGCCTGCACCGATGCGGTATGGATTGCAAGTGTCAAGATCATCCCGAGAGGTGTGCTGCTCACTTATACAATCAATGCAGCGTTGTTGTCTTCCCTATACGGCCAATACACTTCCACATGCTGATCTTCGGTCGACCGAATTCATGGAAACCGGCCAAAGACGTTTGTCCAATGTAAGACATCTTGCACTCTTCTGAGCAAGTAAGCGTTTCCTTCTACAGTACTTTGCGGAATCATACAGAGGTACAACGTTAACAGGCGTTGAAAGCATGGCATAGAGGCGGCCCTGCACTTATCAGCAGAAAAAACAGCCCCTTCACGACGCATGCATGCATGCACATATGCCGGGATCGTTCAAATTGGCACAGAGAAATGATGATCTTTTCGAAGACCAGCAGGCTTCTGCGATTGTCTCTGGTTGAAGATGAACATTGGATTGGCCCATGAAGTCGATTGACTGGCAGAGCCCTCGTCACTGAATGTCGCCGGATACTACGTAGAAGGGAGCAGAATGATTTCGCCGTCAAGCACAGGACGGTAACCTGCAACGTCGTTTACTAACCTTGTGCTTATTGGCTGTTACTCGCATGGAGACGCCAAGCAAGTCGAAAATAACCGACAACGGGTCCAGGAGGGATGTGCTGATGGAAGTGATTCCGAACAAAGTAACAGCGGAAGCGGAAACGTCTACCCGGTGTTTGATCCCTCGAACAATGTCCTGCAATTGCTTCAATAGGCAATACCGAGGTCAGCATGTTGCCTTGTGCAGACAGAATTCACACCTGCTGAACATATCGGGAGGCCGTTGGCATGCTTGCGGAAACATGAAGACGGGCTGACCAGTCAAAGGCGGGCTAGACTAGAATGGTCGCCACGGAATGGTTCATCAGGCTCGTAACCTTCGGTGAGCATATACAATCGGCGAATCGTATTGCATATTGCGACATCAATCGCATGGCCTGCTAGAAACACCATAGCAACACTGCTGGTGTGCTGTCTGCATCATCGGCGATGTCATGATGCCCCGCCAGGCATCGATGGCGAGTGTTATACGACGTTGAAGGCGTATCATACGCACTTGTCCTCATTTGGGAGGATGACTGCTGCTACATCATTGCTGGAGTAACTCGGTGAACTTCTCTTCATGTACTTGCGCACCGTAGTTCTGTGAAGGGACCGGATGTGGGAGTAGTTTCAGTACCGACTCCCCGGCTCGCTGTAGTCTGCGTTGCAATAGAGGCCTAGGCAGGCGTTCGTGGCGGGACGTGCACTCTCCTGCTCTCTGGCGTGCAAGAGATATGGGACGGCTTGATGAACGACTTGAGCTGGTTGCCATTTGGTGGTCCAAGGAGTCGAAAGGAGAAACGAGAAGGAAGAGCGCACCTCCCTTTCGAAATGCAGGGGTGCGCGGCGGCATGGGCGGGAGGTCCGTGGAGAGAGCTAAATTTAGCATCGACTACAGGTACCTTACCTAAGGTAAGGTAAGGTACCTTAACCCCTACACCTCGAGATTCCTCGTCCTTCATCACCTCACCAGGCTCACCTCACTTTCATCGAGCATCTCCATCACACACCATGTCACCTGTGACAGCATCAGCTACGCGTTGTGAGCTTCCGGCGCTTCGGAGTGAGACTTCGACTTCGAGATGAACAGGTATTCTTCGAGCGATCGCGGGCAATGGGGGCCCTCAAAACGCACAGTCTACCACTGCCTTACGCGTTGCTCAGTGTGAACCTGGGTGGACCAAAGACAGCACGGCTCCCATGAATAGCCCGCTTTACAAGACGCGAAATTCATCGTTCGCATTGCGGATCACACTACGACTTGCATACACCCGAAGACAGCGGTCCAGGAAGAAAACGACGCGCCCCGGACAAGTTCACGCGAAACCTTCATCGGTTCTGGTACAAGTGGACCTCAAACCGCAATCGAACGCACGAAATAATCATTGCAATGAGCTCGTAGTCTTGCCGATACTGCTTTGAACCACTGACCACACTCTCCAGATGTTCAAATACAAGCCAACAATGAGCTTGCATACTGCAAGGGAGAATTTCATGCACAGTCAGTTGCATAGCTCCTGCTTCTACAGCTTTGCCATCACTCTTCGGTCCACAGCAACGCTCGGCCCAAAAGTGAAGTCGTAGTTCTTCGACAGCTCATCACTTTCATTTTCCTCGAAGAAATCAGCTCGCACTTCGACCTGCTGTCCAGCGGCTCTCAGGAAGTAGTCTGCATGCCTCAGAGGAAGGAAAAGCCTCTGGGTGTTGTTCTGGAACCAAGGCGCTTGGTATCCGATTGCCACCATGATTCGATCTTCATTACTAGTGTTCGGCATCCCCGCGTGCCACGTCCTGAGATCACGAATCATGACATCGCCCTTGCAACATCTAGCTTGTATCGGTGGCCTTGCCTTTCTCCTCGCCTCCACCACCTCTGGCTTTACCGAACAGGAAGGATCACCAGGCACCTGATCTCTAACTCTGGTCTCATTCGTACATGGTATCTGGTCCTCGCTCGTGGTATGCGCATGAGATCCAAGCCAGAATTCGGTAGCACCATTGGCCACAGAGAAATCGTCAAGGACAAAATTGGCAATGAAGTGGAAGGGTGCAGTGGGATGGTGGAAGGTTATATCCTTGTGCACTGGCTGCCTCATTGCGTCCGTCCCAGCAAGAGCATTATTGCCAGTCGTAAAGTTCCAAATAGGCTTCGAGCCGAGGTATGCATTGGCGATCTGAATAACATACCGGTTGAAGAAGATGTCGTCAAAGTGGCAGTCTTCGCGAGCGACAGGAGGACACTGCAAGATATTGCTCGCAACTCCTTGGTTGTACACGCCAGCCCTCTTGGAGGTATTGAGAATGTCTTGCGTTTCGGAGCTCATGACTGAACGCAATTTCTCGACGTGTGTCACATCAACCACATTCTTCAAGATGAGCAGACCATCTTGATGTAGTCCTTCCAGAGCGACTTGGAGACTTTGAGGGTCGAATGCACCGTTCGATCGCTCCGAGTGGCTGAGAGGTATGCATCGCGGCGCATCATTCATTGGACCCTGCATCCTTGGTCGATGTAAGCTATGATGTCTTGCACATGGAGTAGACGAAATGGTGGCTATGGTTGAGGAATTGGGCATCCGCGTGTACAAAAACTGGTCCGCTTGGACGGAGAGATAGGCCTACTACCTTGCGGCTCTCCAAGACGCTTATCTAATCGGCAGAAAGATCCTGCCAAGCAATTCCAGCCCAGGTGAACGACTCCGCTCGACTCCAGATTTTGGACACGCGGCAGGCCCACATATCTTGCTCGTTGTGATAAGGTGCCGTATCCGGAGCCATCAGCATGAGATATGTTGCTCCGCAGTGTAGTAATGGTGGCGACGACATCAGTCTTATCTCCCGTCTTCTTTGCTGGTATAAGACACATGAAGGGTTGAGAAGAACTTTTGAAAATTTCGGCAGTCTTGTAACTCTGCACGCGCCCGCATTGTGACATTCAGGATCCTATGGCAGACGAAATGCATCTCTCCGGTAATCGGCTGAAAGCCACGGTCCAGAACAAGATACAAAAGGCAAGGCAAACGTTCTCAAGCTGGAAGTCCTTCCAGGACCGCATACAAGTGGGAAACACCGTCTTGGATGAGTATGGCCAAAAGACTACTGGTCCAGTCTGGAGTAACGAAGACCTTGACCCAACACCGCCAGAAAAGCGAACGTGGCAATGGTGGAACTTTGTCGTGTTCTACTGTGGACTTTCTTTTGGCAACTGGACTCTTGGGGCTACTATGATTGGAATCGGTCTAAACTGGTGGCAGAGCATCCTCACGATCTTTCTGAGCCAGACCATCTCATCTTTAGCTATGTTCTTCAATTCGAGATGTGCAAGTGTCTATCACATCGGGTATCCAGTGGTGGGACGCAGTGTCTTTGGCATGTGGGTAAGTGAGCTCGCCACGACGACTCATTGAACTCTTATTGATGATATCTGCCGCCACTCAGGGATCTTACTACTTTGTGGGTAAGTGGAACAGAGCATCTCCTCGATCGAGATATCTTGAAGTAGCGGCCAGTCCCGAGACGAGCAGGCCTAGTAGCCAGCTCAGCGGAGAACCTCGTCCAAGCACAGGTTCTCTCCGTCGCGGGAAGACATTGAAGACATAATTACAGCCCACTTGTTTACCGACATGCTTTCCTTTTCCTAGACCGACGCTGACTTTCGCACAGGCGTTAGGGCAGCTTTGGCAATCGTCTGGTATGGTGTTCAGCTCTACTCTGGCTCAGCACTCCTCGCCAACATGCTAAGGGCGGTGTTTGGGCACAACTATACCGACATACCCAATCGGATTCCAGAAAGTGTGGGCATCACATCAGCGGGGATGCTGGCCTTGTGAGTGCATTTCACATCATCTACGGAAACATAGCTGACCGCGCGTTTAGCTTTCTATTCTGGTTGATCCACTTGCCCTTCACCTTCTTCAGGCCATATCAGCTGAGAAAGTTCTTCTGGTTCAAGGCGATGATTATGCTTGTAAGTACACAGCAAAGTCAATTTTGAATACATCGCTGACACGTGATTCTCGTTCAAAGCCTGCAGTGTTCGGCCTCTTCATATTCTGCATGGTGAACACCCGAGGCCAGATTGGTCTCAGCCGCATCACCACGAACTCATCTTCCGGCTGGGGATGGTTCTTCGTTTACTCAGTCAATTCCGGAATGGGAAACACAGCAACATTGATCACGAATCAACCCGACATCGCACGTTGGTCCAAGACCAGAACTGGAGCGATGTGGAGTCAGCTGTTTTCCAACCCTATTGCCGTGACACTATCGGCAAGCTTGGGAATTCTGGCAACATCTGCTGTCAACAACGCTTGGGGACTTGAACTCTGGAATCAGTGGGACTTGCTGGATGCTATTCTAACTCGGTACTGGTCTGCAAGCACAAGAACTGCTGTATTTCTGTCAGCCGCAACGTGGTGCTTAAGCTTGCTAGGAACCAACATTGCGGCCAACATGATTCCATTCGGCTCAGATACCACTATGCTCTTTCCCAGATATATTACCATTCCGCGAGGCCAGCTCTTGGTCGAGCTCCTAGGCTTTGCCATCTGTCCGTGGAAGATCATGGCGAGCGCGACCACCTTTACGACCTTTCTGTCTGGTTATGGACTTTTCATGGCTTCAGTAGTGGCGATAATGGTATGCGACTACTTCCTACTAACAAACGGGAATGTTTTCTTGACACATTTGTACTTTGGCACACGCGACAACAAACATTACTACTACCACCGAGGCTGGAATGTCCAGGCTGTGCTGGCGTACCTTGTGGGAATAGCCCTGCCATTCCCAGGATTCATTGGGACACTTGGTCCATCTGTCAGTGCGACAGCGACAAAACTTGGACACCTTGGTTGGATGCTAAGTTTTGTCTCTTCGTTCTGCGTCTACTATGCTCTGTGCAGGGTCTGGCCGACGAAGAATCAAGAATTGATTAGGAAGATGGGATTGCAATGGGAGGAAATGGGCAACCACGACATTTCTACGACGAATGGGGTGGTGATCACGGAGGAAGTGGGGCATTCGTTCGAGTCGGAGGTTGGATTGCCCTCAAAGGGAGAGAAGCATGCTGTTGCGGAGTCAGTCAAGAGTATGTAGCTACCAAAAGGTAGTTGATCTGAGCCGCAATGCCAAGCATCGTTGTAGTTCTCTGAGAGGGGTCTGTGCACAGAGGGCGTTATCTCAGGGTTTGAAGAGCCTGCGCTCTTCAACCATACGCCCTCCGCCGGCGCAGGACGATTGATCGTTATTCGCATAAACTCATCATCATCAGAACTGCCTTATCGAGTATACTCCATTCCAATTGCTAGAGTACTGATCAGAAGCGTAGCGGTTACGCGACAAGTGTTCGAATTCTTAGTATTAGACGGTTCACGTAAGGAGCCAAGCCAGCGCTTGTGGAGAAGCTTACGTGAACACGGTCGCAATGGTTTCTTTAGATAAGCTGCAGGGCGGTTCTGATACACCTACGAACCGTCGACAATAGCCTTCTAACGCACGAAACAAACGCCCTTAAAGAGATATGTCGAACCTATTATTAGCGGTCGAGTTCGAAGCCGAACGTTAGCGCCTATAGCTCGCTAATCTAAAGGAAGCCTACGAAGAAGAAATGATAATACGCCGTATAGAGCACGCCGCTCGTCTAGCCGCGATTACGACGCCGTAGCCTAGTAGCACTACTTCCGCTCCGGGCGGCGCGCCTACGCCTAGCGGCGTTTAGAGTATAGGACTAGTATCTAAAGAAGATAAAGGTAAGATAAAATTACCTAAGTAGTACGCTCCTATCCTTAAGGAATTAGCGGAGATACCGCCTATCTATATTAAGTAAATCTATAAGACTACTTTCGATCTATCGTTAATCGGACGATTACGTACTAGTGTTCTAGTAAACACTAGTACGTAGTAATAATAAGAAGAAGACGAATACGAATAGTTCGTCCGGTTCTTAAAGGGAGATAAGGATAAGCGTCCTTCGATAAAAATTACGGATATACCTACCGTCTCTATATTCGCTAAGGTACTCTTAACGTATACGAGGCTAATATACCTATTTTACGGCACTATACTAGGCCTAGTTATAGTAATTTGTATATTCGGATCTTACGTTTACCGCTATATTAACGAGGTGTACTAGTAGAAGGTCGTACGCGGATACGCGGACTAAGCTCTAAAGAGAATCTTTAATACTAGTGCCGACAAAACCTTATTATAGCTATACGTAGTAAAACCGGAATATACTTATCGATATATTATCTACTAGGCCTAATTCGAGCGTTAGAGACAAGAGCGCGAGGCTAGTAAACGACCTCGTCTAGAGTCGACGGGCGGAGGTAGCGGACGAAACAAGCCCTTTTAAGGCGCTAGTACTAGTATACCTAGTACTAGCGTAAATAGAACTAAAATAAACCTCCCTTACTTCGTATTCCTTAGCGACGATAGCTATAAGTTCTCCGCCGAAGAATGTCTATACTAGTACCGCCGAGGCTTACCTACGCTAGCGTAGAAGTAACGACCGATCTATATAAAGCGACCGTCCTACGACTATATAGGGCGACGGTATACGACCGAACACTATCCTTCCTTTCGACGTATACGCTCTAGATACGACACCGCTAGAAGATAGGATTACCCCCTTTAGAAGAAGAGCTTAGGCATAGATGTTACGAGAATACCTATACTATAAACTACCTATAGTAATTAACTATATCCTCGCGTTCGGCGCGTTAATTAGATATAAGGGCGATAGTACGCTACGGATAAGGAAGAACTATAGCTCTATAGAAGTATATACGGTAGAGCTCGAGTTAAAAGTCGCTAATAATCTCGCGATAGGTCGTATCTTAATCGTAGAAGCGGTAAAAGTACTCGGTATTATCGTCGTACTACTCGGTATAGTACTAAAGGGAGAAGATAGTAGTAAGGGATACCGTCGTATTTACGACTTAACGTTCGACGAAGGAGTTAATAATAGAATACCTCGCCGTTACGGAGGTATCTACTATACGGCGTTCGATAGTATACTCTCGCGGGCTATACGAGCCGGCTAGGGCGCGTATATTATTAAACGCGACATTAAGGACGCCTTTCGAAATATGCCTATTACTCGCGGACATCGACGTTTATTATACTTTACTTTAGCGGGTAAGTACTACGAAGAAGTATATTTGCCTTTTAGTCTAAGAACCGCTCTAGTCCTATTTAACTTATTCGCGGAGGCTCTATACTAGCTATTAGAACGGGTACTTACTAGATATAAGATTGATTACTACTTAGACGACTTTATCTTTATCTTCGTAAAGAAGGATATATACTTAGCTAACGCGGTGTCTAAGGTATAGATAGACCTAACCGAGACCTTAGGGATACCTTATAATAAGAAGAAAGATCGCGAAGGTATAACTATTAAAGTTCTCGGTGTTAAAATCGATACGGTCGTAATAGTAGCTCGTCTATCGCCTATAAAGGTCGATAAACTACTACTCTAGATTAAGATAGCCCTAACGACGGTAATGTCGTATAACTTTATAAGGGAATTAGCCGGCCGCCTTTTATAGGCCGTACGAGTTATAGACGTTAGTCGGGCTTTTAATATTAACTTGTTTAGTTTTATATCTACCTTTATAAGGATAATAGGCGTACGGAAGCGACGTATGTTTACTACCTTAAAGGAGGACCTTAAGTAGTAGTAGTAAGCATTACGATATAGTAATAGTATCCGAATCCTTTAGGATTAGATACTACCGGAAATTTATGTGTTTACGGACGCGTCTAAAGTTAGACTAAGTGCTATATAGTTCTCGTATTACGATAGCGTTTAGCGTAACTATACTAATTAAATCGATAGTAGCCGCTTCTTCGTATTACTACGATTCGAGACCGTATACATTAATGTAGCGGAGGTACTAGCTATTTAGCTTACTTTTAAGTACTAGAGTACATTATAGAAAGACTATAGAGTTGTCGTATATATAGACAACACGACCGTATACGGAGGATTATCTCGATAAAGGATTAGAGGTAAGGCTAACATAGTATTACGCGAAGCGCTACTATTAGCGGTAGAGTACCGTATTATCGTATAGGCTAAGTAGATCTCTACGTACGACAACCTCTTAGTAGACGTACTATCTCGTTTTAATGTACGGTAAGTAACTAACTTATGTCTATAGTTAAAGACGTCGACGTCGACGAAGACGACGGAGACGAACCTCTACTTAAGTAGTTGTTATTAATATCCGCTCCGCCGGAATAAGCACGGCTACTATAGTCGGTACTAAAGTTAAGTACGCGGAAGGTATACGTATCCGCCGTACGATAATAGAAGAAGTTCGTCGACCTATATAGCTAGGCTAGTAAACAAGTTTAGCCTCCGAGGGCGTCGCTTTTATACGAATACGTCGTATTTAGGTTCTTTACGAGTATACCCTTGTTTAGTATACTTAAAGGTGTCTTAATCGAGTTAAACTTAGCCGTACTTAGCTCTTACTATATCGACCTTAGTGTCTAGGATACCGTAGTCTAGTCTATCTTTAACTCGAAATATATTAAGCGTTTAGTATAGGGCGCGAAAGCGAGACGTACCGAGCCTAAAGTACCTCGGATACTAGTTATACTACTAATGTTAGAGAAGCTAGTATAAGGCGGCGACTTTAGTATATAAGCGCTACGACTCCGTATAGTAACATATACTACGTTTACCGGCTTCTTTAGAACTAGCGAATATACGGTCAAGTCGCGTCCGAAATCGATAGGTACTAAGCGCTAGGTAGATAAGAACTTAACGCGTAGCGACGTGTTAATTACGCCGAACGGCGACTATATATCTATACGGCTAAAGCGCTCTAAAACTAACTAGTTTAATAAGGGAGTTACTATAGTAATTATAGCGACAAAGACATCGATATACCCTATTATATAGATAAAGCGACTACTTAACTACGATCTATAACCGAAGAACGCGCCGTTGTTTAACCTAACGCGTAATAAAGTCGTCAATTTCCTTAAGGCTAGAATTAAAGAGTAGGGCCTAGATAGTAAGCTATATAGCGGATACTCTCTACGTAAGGGCGCTACGTAATAGGCGAAGGATAATAGTATAACCGATAGTAAAGTAAAGCTCCTTAGTCGATAGAAGTTAGAGGCCTTTAGGCTATACTACGACATCCCTTACGAATAGCTCTTCCGTCTAAACGTACGCTTCTAGTATAGTATCGCTCTACTACTATTACTAAGGCTACCGTAGAGTCTAGACTTCGAGCGATTCTAAGCTAGCGCCGCGGACGCGTTTAGCGCGGTCGTAGGTAGCCGCTTATCTACTCTATATAATTGTTATATGTCCTTATCGCCTTAGCGCTAGTTTCCTACCCTACGACTTAGGCGGCTTTTAGGCCTTACTATATACGTTTAACGGCCGAATAGGTAAATAATAGCCCGGCTACTAAACGTACGTAGTAATAGAGCCGTTTTACCTAAGTCCTTGTTTCTCTTTTTACGTAATTCCTACTAGCCGGATAAGAGTATAGATAAGAGGGGTCTATATATAGAGGGCGTTATCTTAGGGTTTAAAGAGCCTACGCTCTTTAACTATACGCCCTCCGCCGGCGTAGGACGATTAATCGCCCGCCTACCTACTCCTATAAATTTAGTGTTATTTAGAAGGTTTTCTAGGAGTTAAGTCTTAATTTATTAGGCCTAGAGGCCTTAATGTTTAGATAGAGCGTAGTTATATATATATAAACTATAGCGTACGGGCCTTACTATATACGTTTAACGG
>KZ109738.1:0-11784 GCA_002116395.1 Ramularia endophylla | reverse complement strand
TTAGATAGAGCGTAGTTATATATATATAAACTATAGCGTACGGGCCTTACTATATACGTTTAACGGCCGAATAGGCGAACAATAGCCCGGCTATAAAACGTACGCAGTAATGGAGCCGTTTTGCCTAAGTCCTTGTTTCTCTTTTCACGTGATTCCTGCCAGCCGGATTGTAGTTCTCCTATTTCATGATGAGAGCTTAGAGTTAGGGCCGGGCTAATGAGAAACGACGTTATTCAGCGACGACGATGGCGAAAGGAAATGAGACTCTCGACGCTTTCCATTTCTCGACGCTAGCAGCGAGTAAGGGAGAGTGTAGTAGACTGTTCGTTGCACTTGTCTTCCTCAAATCCTTTCCCTGTTCTAGTTCACCTGCAGTGCTGTACCGCAAAAGGATCTTGCAAAGCTGAGCAAAAGTCGTGGTCGAGTCCCACGGCTTTTAAGTAATGCCGGCCGGGGAGGGGTGATGAACAAAGATAAGATAAGATCTGCATTACGTCAGATGAAATTATTTCTCAGCGGGGCAGGAACGAAATTGTGAGTGAATGTAATGTTTCATAATCTCAACTTCGCAAAACCCATACCGACAACATGGCGCAAACGAATGACACCAAGCTCACGGGAGCATCCCTCGCGGATGATCTTTTCAAAGACATGGGTCGTCAGGTGGACGGCATGACCAACAGCGTCGACGTCGAGCAAAAAGTTGTGGAGGAGATACAGAGTCTGTGCATGAATTGCCACGAAGATGGGACAACGCGCCTCCTCCTCACTAAGATCCCCTTCTTCCGCGAGATTGTCATCATGTCGTTCTCGTGCGAGAGTTGCGGGTTCCACAATAATGAGATTCAATCCGCGGGTGAGATTCAGCCCAAGGGCGCCAAGTACGCCTTCAGGATGGAGCGCAACGACGACTTTCAGCGACAGGTCGTCAAGAGCGACATTTGCGCTTTCCGGATAGAGGACATTGACTTGGAGATTCCGCCAGGCAAGGGCCAATACACGAACCTCGAAGGCATCATCAGCGCCGTCAAGCTGGATTTGGAGAGCCACCAAGATGCGCGCATGGAGCAGATGCCAGAGGTGGGAGAGAAGGTCGCGGGTGTCATTTCGGCCCTGACAGATATGCTGGAGGGACGACGATACCCTTTCATGGTCTCGGCGGACGACCCGAGTGGAAACAGCTCCATTGAGCCTCGACCTGGTGATGCGGCGGGCAAATGGGCAAAGAGCGAGTACAACCGGACACCAGCACAGAATGCCACACTAGGCCTGGGCGACGATGTGCCGCAGCCGGCATCACAAGCACCTGCAACGGACATACGCCCAGAGTACCACGCAGAGGGCATGGTGGGCGCAGAGCAGGCGGCGGCACAGGGCAACAACGTTGACCAGGAGGAGGACATTGTCGAAAACCAAGTCTACACCTTCCCAGCATCATGTCCAGGCTGCACGCGGCCTTGTGCAACGAACATGAAGATGGTGAATATCCCCTACTTCAAGCAGGTCGTGCTCATGTCGACAGTATGCGATGAGTGTGGATACCGGAGTAACGAGGTCAAGACAGGCGGTGAAGTTCCCGAGAAGGGTCGCAAGATTACATTGAAGGTTTCCACCAGCGAAGATCTTGGCCGAGATATTCTCAAGAGCGAGAGTGCTTGTCTTCTCTGCCCTGAACTGCAGCTGCGTGTGGAGCCCGGCACTATGGGCGGCCGCTTCACGACTGTCGAAGGCATCATGACTCAGATCCGGAAAGACCTTCGTGGTCAGGCATTTGGACTTGAGGATGGAGACGCGGAACTTCCTAGTGGTGGCGGTGACTCCATGGCGGAAGGAAGCAAGAAGCAATGGCAGGACTTCTTCGCCTCACTTACTGATGCTATCGAAGGCCGCAAGGAGTTCACTTTGATCCTCGAGGATCCTCTGGCAGGTTCATATGTTCAAAGCTTAACAGCGCCGGAGCCCGATCCGAAGATTGAGCTGCTTGACTATGAGCGGACGGAGGAGGAGATGGAAGATTTGGGTTTGAACGACATCAAGACTGAGGACTACTAAGTACATGTAAGGTACTAATGGACTTCCATCAACGCCATAAACTCAAGCCGCCTTGCCACTGTCCTGTTCCACAATCTTCAATTCGCCTCACAGCTCGGGTCCTCAAGACGCAAAGCTGGCACTATGGCGATTTTGCATGGACGTTGCTCAAGGCAGATACGGAGAAGAAAAGCATTGCCTGCGTCTTCCATCGTTGCTTCTGATTGATGAGTCTGGAAAGTGCGCCGGACAGCAACTGACAGAAGCTGAAGTCACTTCTTTCCCACCTCATTGTTCGCAACGAAGCATCAACATCCGGACTTGCAGCTTCAGCCGCTTCCCACTCCAACATATTGACATCATCATCACCACCACCACAAAAGCATCATCAAATATGCCACCGATTGCCCACGACTGTTGGACGTCCCTAAATCCAGCCACCAATTGTCACCGCCTCTGGACTGTCGTTGGAGGATCGATCGGCATCTGTGTAGGCGTCATTTTACTGCTATACTTGATCCATCTCTACCGAAACAAGTACTGCGGTCAGCCTCATCCCATCTACTCAATTCCAATGCTGCGAGGCTAACGCGAAACAGGCGCTCTCGACGATATGTAGGATGTATTCGACGACGCGGATGACGCATGGAGTGTCGGGGAGGATAGCAGCACTGTTGGATTTCGGAATGGCAACAACGTGAGAAGATGGGCCAATGCTTGAGATGCCTGAGATTCGCGACCTAATACCATCACCACAGCGGGAAGAGAAACACCCCGGTATGTGGGAACTGCTATAGGAAAGAGCAGACCTACGGATTGGGAAAATGCATACTTCTGGCGCTGGACGTTACCAAGTTCATGCTGAAGAGACGGAAAGATTGATCATAACGGCGAAGTGAAGCGACTTGTCTGGCTGTTTCAAGGCTGTTCTAAGTACCGATTAATACACTCTACGGAATCACATCCGGATGCTCTGCCGGTCGCAACGTTCTGTATGGGATCACGTTAAATACATGTAGATGAGAAACCCTGCAACGGCGGAAAATATTCAACGGCGAAGCGAGGCAAAGCGAGGCGAACGTCTGGCTGTCCCAACCGTCAGTACCAATCAAGCCATTGCAAGACCGTTTCCCATCCGGGTTTTTGCCCGTCTATATGTTCTGTTTGTTGATACTTATCAGATCAGATTCTTTGGATGCGTTCGAATGTTGGACACGGGCTTCCTGTCGCATTGGCATTGGCATTGGCAGCAAACTCTTGAAGCAACACTGTTCGTTAACCACCGCTTCCTTCAACGCATACTACGTTTCTCCATATCGCACCCTTAGAGCTTTCCTTCACCTTCAGCTCCTAAGATGACTTGCCAAAGAACACTGCCGGAACATTTTACGACTTGCATGACTCTCGCAGACTTTTGAAGGAGCTTCCAGGGGGGTAGGAGACCAAGGAATTGGGAATTTCTGCAAGTCGAGATACAAATGGACATTCTACAGCATTTCTTTGACGATAATGGGTTTTACAAGTCACAGACACCAGAAGCTTATGGATCAGCTAGAAGGCACATGAGCATGGCTGGGGTGTGTGCATTGCAGTGGAGAGATCTTCCTCCACTGCCAACCTCGTTGGACCGAGCAATCTGATCTGATGAAAAGGTAAAGTCTCTGGATGAAATGGATGTAGAAGTAAAGGCTTGAGTGCTGGGCGAACTGCTAGTATTGTCCACTGTAAATAGAATCACCCCAAGTTCTTCTATGGACTACTTGGAACTAATGCATTCTTGCTTCATTATGAGTTTGCCTCCAACTTGACTCAGATTAAATGCACGTCGTAAGAAGTTTCGTCCTCGGTTGATACTCAATCACGGCATACGCCAGTGTAACTTACGACATAAGATGTGAACTCTGCCATTCAGGCTGTGTCATGCATCTGTATTATGTGGAAGCGTCATTCACTTACATCCCAACGTTCGGCCGTGCTAACCCGTTCCGGAAGCTTCGCTTGAATCCAAATGCAAGCGTGCAAACCCAGCTCATAGCCGATGCATAAAGCCGATTGCAGCTGCGGTACAGTCTTCTGTGCCTGTGCAAGTCCGTATTCATAGTCACTCCGAATCGCTAGTGCAAATGACAATCGTCGCGACGCGGAGAGTGCCGCCAGCTATTTGGTCCTCTCTACATGCTTAGCGGTTGTATTTGGAAGCCCGCCAGCGTGGACCCTTCTCTTCTTACAAGTTCCTCTTCAGTCTTGCTCCGTTGTAGACAGCAAGTTCAGAGAAATGTCACCATTGTGAAGCAGACGGTGCAGACCTCAGAGGCAGTTGCCATTGAACTTTTTGACTCGAGGCAGGCTTCATCCCACGCTCGATCACGGCAAGCTCCACTCGTTGGAGATCCATTTCAGAATGATCTTCATCTTTTCTTCTCATTTGAACTTGTAGTGTTTGTCTTCATCCCATCTTCTCCTTAACAACGCATGACGTCGGTTGCTATCCAAAGTACAACAACAACATCTACATTTTCGTTTGAGCGGACGCCATCTGATATCAAAGTATAATCAAAAGCCGCAGTCGTGACTATGCAAGTAACGATAAGAGAAGACTCGGCGGTGGTGGCCAGGTAAGAGACAGAAAGCCTTCCTCAAATATATCCTCGCTAACACTTCATCTCAGCCCACCTAGCTCGCCAAAGGGTACACCACGCACGCCTCCAACTCCACGGACAGCGAAGTGCTTCGCATCAGCCGCCTTGGACCCGATCACGCCCATCTTCACTCCGAAGGCTCTCGCCCCCAAGACCATCCGCAAGAAGCAACGCAGCTCTCAGATGCTCGCCATCATCAACAAAGGTCACCCACAGCACTTCCGCCACCATCTACTATCCTGGAAAGACTTCAACAACGAGCGCAACCACCTTCAATGGAATGCGTATCGCACGGGGTCTTCCTCCGACAAATTCCGTCGTATCACCGAATGGGACGGAAGTTGGATGTCAACACTCTCCCTTCCAAATGTCGAGTTCCATCCGGAAGTCCGATACTTAGAGACCACATTCCCGACCATCTATCCCTACGAGGATCTTGCTACTCGCACGAAGGAAGTCTTCAGGGTCGAGCCAGAGAATAGCCTATTCACGGACTCGGTGGGTCCAGATTCGCTTTCAATGCCTCTAGAAGACGTTCTCAACTTTCAGAGCTATTATGGAACGGAGGATGAGCCTTCAGGACAGACACATGCAGAGAAGGTCGCTTGGAATGAAGACTCAAGTAGGATGAGAAGAATGCTTGGCCGTGCCTCTGTGGAGTACTGCATGCGGGTGGAAAATGATACGCAGACTCGGTGGATGAATCAGAAGAGTACTGTGACGATGGCCTACACGGAGCTTGTCTGGCCAACTGGAGGATCAGAATCAACATCAGCTCCAACTGGAGGCTCGAAACCTATCGAGGCTCCTGCCGAAGGCAATAGTTGGTTCCCGGCCCAGCAAGAAGAGAGCGTCACTGCAGAGACTGAGAGACCACCGGAGAGACAAAATCGGAGGATTGGAGCTCATGGGGTCCTCGAATTGGTAGGGGAGAGAAGTCGGCCTGCGGAGTCGCGCAGAGAATGTCCTTCCGGCCACTGAGGGTTAACCCCGAAGGCAAGACGCCTTTTCCTTATGCCGAGACTTGGTTCTTTTGCCTTCAAACATCTGTTGGGCGAAAAAGCAAAGAGATGCCGAGCAATTGGGAATCCCATGCCAGAGGGAAGTCCTGAAAGGAGGCCCACGAGACTCAACTGTACGACAGTAGTATGACGAGGCAGAATCTGCTGCTGTAGAAGATAAGTGACGAGGACTTATGTGTACACCGACCGTATGAATAATACAAACCAAAAATGCATGCTTTGACATGCCTGTCCAGGTGCTGGTTCCTGTCCCAAGTGACTGGTCCGTCCGGTCCGAACCATGTGACACCCTTGAACATGTGCATCGACATAGACACCTTCTAACACGTTCCAACGGTTGTGCCTGCGAATATTCAGTCGTAATTACAGCTGGTAGGCTGAGGACAGTGTGCCAGTATATGATCAGGAGGGCTTCTATTGGCATCTTGGAAGTTGCTCGGCCTATCGTGAAGCACAAAGATCGAAAAAGTCGTTGGAGGAAGCACACCAGTCACGTTGGGCGAAGGGTAAGGTCGCGGAGAAGACAGCGAGCTTGACAGTCCTTTGACAAAGTCCTAGTCGTTTTCTGGCCATATCGCCAACATAATTGTTGACGGGGTTGATGCGGGAGTTGTCGGTGAAGTTGTCCTGACTCTTTGCCCTGCCGGATACAAATCGCGGCTCGGGGTTCAACATCCAGTGTTTCTTAGGGTTAGGGTTGGGGTAGCTGTCATTCACTTACAAAAAGATCCATGTGCTAGCATACATGCAGCATAGTGCATGAGATCTAGCTTATAGATTGGCACATACTTCTGGTACCTTGATACTGGTCATGATTATTATAAAGGTTCTCATGGCCTTCCTTCACGATCAAATTTTGGCCGTTGGTTTCATGCTAGAGCATTCCTGTGTGCACATGATGGTCTTCTGTCACTCCCAGAATTATAATCGCTCTCACAAAATCGACAGTCCCCAGATCATTTCACGTGGCTGCCAGGTCTCATGCTTCGACTCACGTACGCCCATCGTATACATCTATCAATACACTAGCCTACTGGATATCATCCCCAACCTCCAAACCTGTCTTCCCAATCATCTTGCCCGACTCAAGCTTCTCATGCGCCTTCCTCAAACTATCCACACTCAATTGAAACCTCTCAGTCTCGATGCTTACCAGCTCCCCACTGTCAAACAGTGCTGAAGCTCTCTTGAGGATATCACCCTGACTCTCGAGATCATATCCGTGGACTCCCTTACTCAACATCAACTCCCAATGAAAGCTCAACGCCTTCATGAAAGCATCAGGCTTCTCCAACCCCTTCAATGGCTCCGAGATCTCCACAATGCTGCCGATCTTCGCTCTTGGGTTTGCGATGTCGACTGCAATAGGCATGTATGTGTTGGTATCATAGCAGATAAACACATAATCCACACCCTCAACCCCAGCCTGAGATTTGAGCTGCTCCTTCAAATCCTTGTGATGGTTGATGACATGCGTGGCACCGAGCTTCTTCGCATGCTCAACAGTCTCCGGCCGACTCGCAGTAACAATGACCTTTCCAAGCTTAAAGACACTTTTTGCGAGTTGCGTGGCAATGGAGCCAACACCACCAGCACCGTTGATGATTAGGACGCTTTTGTCCTTCTGCTTTCCGGCAGGATCATTCTGCTGCAGATTCCAGTGTTCTTCAAAAAGCTCCCATGCCGTAACAGTAACTAGCGGGACAGTAGCCGCAGCCACGAAATCCAGCTTCTTTGGTTTGAGAGCGGCGATGCGAGAATCTACCAAGTTGTATTGAGCAGTGGTACCGGGGCGACCCAGAATTCCCGAATAGTAGACTTCATCACCAGCTTTGAAGTTCTTCACGGACGAGCCAACATCCTCGACGATCCCAGCAGCATCGAATCCCGTGATGTCGGAAGCTGGAAAGGCGCCTTGTCTGATCTTGGTGTCCACGGGGTTGACTGCACAAGCTTTGATCTTGACCAGGAGGTCGCCGGATTCTGGTTTAGGTTTGGAGATGGTGGTTAGCTCCAGCTTTGATGGCGGACCTGGCTCTTTGAAGTGAATTGCTTTGATCGACATTTTAGAAGTATGTCGTTGCTGTATAATGAATCAGTGAGGTTTGTCGGATCAAGGCAACAACCTTTCGATAGCAGCTATATGAGTGAAATGTCTTACGAGGTTAGGAGGTAAGTGGATCATGGGAGAACCTGGGAATCGACGTCATCGAGGTACAGCTTCGAAAAGCTCGAAAAAAGAGGTGCACGGTAGGTGCTCGAAGTGCTGTACAGAACAGCGAATCGGTCCAATACTCGAAGAAACCTAACTTATACCGTGATCTCTTTTATTGGGTAGTCGTTGATAGATCCTTGAACAACGGCACACAAGGGAGACTCCGAATCACTAGCGTCGCCTAATTGTGACGGTTTTCATGACCTGTATTCCCTCCTCTTATGCCTGACGCAAGCCGTAATGTTGTGTGTGTGACGTCTGCAGGCCGGATTGAACGGGATGTATCGTTTGACAAAAGAGTGACTTGCTTGCCGTCTCGTGCGGCGCAATGGAACGTCCGACGCTTTCTCCGACATCTATCATGCCGACTCTGTCTCGCCACAATGCGGGTCAGTGTTTGTACGAGCAGTACGACTGCGAACAACGTCGTTGTGAAGATTCTCATCAGCTTATATTGACCGAAATTGAGCAATATGCCCGTCGAAGGAGAGAGCAGCTTTTGCAACTTTGGTCACACATCACTGACTCAAGAGCCGCTTGGTATAGCTGCGAGCACCTCAGGACATGCAGCTATGATTGCAAGCTGGTTGGATAAACTCGCTATCCATCGGCGAGGAGTCGAGGGTGCCGGAAAGCGAAATATCCAGTTGGAGAACATAGGGTCTCTAATGGAAGCATGGCACTGGGAACTGATAGGATTTGATGCCATAGGCGTGCTTGAATCTTCCCGGCCCGTTTGATATAGCCTTGTAGACAAGCGCTCTGGTCATCGAAGTGCAGCGTCCAGCAGCAAAGTCATCAAAGCTCCTCCTGTAGCCATGGGTGGGAACTCGCGGCGCGAATTGGGATATTGCACCAGTCCCTATCAATTCCAATATGCAGGATCATCCTCAGGCTTATCATACATTCTCGCCGCCGCCTCGCCGCCCACGTCGCCAGTCAGCGGAGCAAAGGGCGCTATGCAGACAGCAGTCGCGTAGTCGCTGTCATGGCTGATACTGATAGCAGCCATCTGACCAGCAGGATCATTCTGGTCCTCCTCAACTTCTTTAGGTACGGTGACAGCAGACTCCGCAATAGCAGCACTTCCAGTCGTCTGCACCCCACTCGCGTGTTCGCCCCCCCTTAATTTCAGGCGTCTTGTACCTGACTGATGCACAAAAGTCTGATCCCGAATCAAGGCATACATTTCGCCCGTCTCACGCTGTCGCAGGATCTCAATGTCCAGAAGCGTGAGTTTGCGAGGCTTTGAAGCTTTGATCGCCGCTTCTTTCGCAGCCCAACGTCCGGCTAGATGCTGGGTGACCTTTGATAAGCGTTGTTGGTCAGATATGTCGAAGTTTGGGAAAAAATGGTGGAACAATTGCTGTTCCCGAAGCGTGAACAATCGGTCGAGGAAAGGCGGGAAGGTGGTGGTGCCTGGGCCACGACTTTTTGAACGCGTGACAGCATCGCGAATCCTGCTTATGCTGACGATGTCGGTGCCGACACGGAGGGCGAAGGGAAATGGTCGCGGAGGCATGGCGGTGGGTGGGATGGTAGAGTACGGTGTAGGGGACACGACGCGTGATAAGGCAACCTTGGAAGCAAACGCGAAGTTACCTTAGCGCATGATGAGTCTATATCCGCTGTGGCTTTGAACAAGGCTGTGTGGCTGACAAAATGGAAGATGGGCAAGGATGAGACGATACAGTAGACCTAAGAAGTGCCTCATTGATCAATTGAGCAGTTTCGTGGGAAGTGCAGTTACTGGATACAATGCAAGCCCCCTCTCAAACAGCAACGCTCTCACAAACCCCTCCTCCCCAGCACATCCCGTATAGAGCCAATCCTACTCGCCATAGAACTCCCTCCACCACCCTGCTGCCGCATATTACTCAAAAGGGCATCCTCCAACGCACTCTGAGTAACGCTCGCATCGTCCAAATCACTAAAACTGCTCCCCATACTCGGACTGCCCTCGCTTCCCCTGGGAGACAGACTCGCAAGCTGCGCACGATGTCTCGGGCTAATAGCAGGAGCAGCACCAACGCCTGAACTCGAGAGATCCTGACGTTCCGCCGAAGATGTAGAAGACTCTTTCCTTGTCGCAGCTTTGTGTTGAGGCAGAGGATTCCTTCGTGTCAAGGTAGCAGTCTGATTCTGGTCCTCGTTTCTCCTCGGCTCGGCTCTGGCCATGTGTGTAGAGGCAAAAGGTAGATAGCCTCCGCCAGAAGAATACTCGTCGTCGTCGCCGTCTGAGCTGAGATTTACGGAGCGTTTGACCGCACTTTTCTTGCTTCGACGTGCGGCTTGACTTCTTCCAAGGGCGGACATGCCATCCTCGGAATCAGACTCTCGTTCGACACCCTCATGCTCAATCGCATCATCGTAGTAGTCATCCCTAGACCCTCGTACTATAGCAGGTCTTCGTCCACCGGAATTACTCCCAGCTCTGAAAGCTCTGTGCTGCATTGCAGAAGTCGTCCCAACTTTACTTTGCGTGACAGTAGCCGCTGAAGGAGTCCTCGAAAGAACAGCTGGAGGCGTCACAGTCGCAGCACCTCTGATGGTCTCCGCAGTCCCAGAACCTATATCTTGAGGTGGTAGCTTGGAATCTATTCACTCAACATCAGCTTTTATTAGACAGACTTCGCGCAACGGGCTTACCTCCACCCCCAACTGCACTTCCGCTCCCACTCCCCTCTCCACCAATCTTAACAACCAATTTCCTCATCCTCTCCATATGCCTCTCACTCAACCATGCAGCCTGCATCAGCAGAAACCCAAGCTCAACACCCAACTCCCCGCTTAAAGTCTCCCAGTCCAGATTCCCAGAATTAGACTTCGAGATGAGTTTCCATAATTGTCGGTCTTTGGCGGCATCCCAATGCACCGGAGCGGGATCTTCGAAACCGTTCCTGGCGAAAGGAAGGCGGATGAAGACTGTATAGGCTGGGTTCTGTGATTTAGTTGGGGCCGGGGAAGCATTGCGTTGAGTAGGTGCAGGCTTATGATGTGCGCATGATGAGGATGAGTCTTCTGCTTGCTTTTTCACAGAGTTGTGGCGAGATGGGAGACTTTTGCCTGAGTTGGGGAGGGTGGACGATGAAGGCGACATTATTGTTGATGGATCGCGTTGTTCGCTGATGAATCTCGAGTGAGGTCGAAGTCGAAAGTCGGAGGTTGCAGCATGTGCTTGGCATGTGTTAGAAAGCTGTGGCCGTCTTCACGCGCATTAGATTGAGATACGGATGTCTCTCTCTGATGGCGTCTGCTGAAGTATTTGGCTGCAGTCCATGCCGCCCTGGTGGATTTTCACCAAATGCCTGATACGCTGTAGATTGTATCTGCAAAAACTACGAAAGATTCAGCTCAAAGAACGGAAGTGGGAAAGAAGAACATTTGATGTTTTTGGAGGTCTTTTTGGTTCCTCAAGCATGCATGATCGATTCGCTTGCTACGGAGAAGAGGAAGGCGGCCATCAGAAAGCGTGCAGCAGTCGCAGCATTTCTTGTTGCGCTCTGCAGAGGCGCCGCTCGTTATCATATTCCCGTCTCACAGCCTGATATCCACCACCCACAATATGCGCCAGTCCCCATGACATCCACGAAGCAACAAACTACGCTGGTTGGTCCCTTAGATCGTGGTCTCGTATGCTATCGCGACAACATTCTCTGGCTTGTTGTCCTTGGCGCTGACGGTCCGCGCCTCTCTGGGCTGCGCAGGCTGTCTCTTGAGGAAGAGGTGCTCGCCAGTCTCCTTTGCCTGGCGCTTCTTGGCGGCGTTGCTCTTGACACGGGCAAGGAATTCGTCCCGGGAACGCGAGTGGCGGACGTGCTCGACGCGGACGTTGATGCGCTTCTCCATGTAGCGGTTGCCGACTTGTCTGTAGAGG